>BSAI01000210.1:611585-630622 GCA_036245035.1 Adrianichthys oophorus
GCCCCCCCCCCCCCCCCCCCCCCATACACGCTCTGCACAGCCAAGCTGTGGTGCTGTCTTCGTTACACATGCTTACATGCAGACTCATGGGGTTTTCTGCACATCCTGGTTGTTTAAGACACTTCCTGATTTTAGAAGCAGCTTCGTAACAACAGCTCCAGTCAAAAGGTCCTCCATTACAAACTCTAAAATAAAACCTGTACTGCTGCTTCTCAGTAACAAACTGCATCCACTGCTACGTCAGAACAAATAAAACTGAAACCAACTTCTTCTGCTGTCTGTCATTTTAACCCTTTAACAATGGAGATGTCACCGGCAACACACAAATAACACGCTCTTTGACACACCGTAACTTTTTGACTGACGTGAGGGCTGGCCAACCCTGGTCCTCCGGCGCTTCAACTCTGCCTGACGTAGAATCAGTGGAGTCAGCCAATCAGCTGCAAGCTGGTCAGGGAGAACTGGAAAACAGTCAGGGTTGAAGCTCTTGAGGACCAAGGTTGGTCTGCCCTGGTTAACACAATTAATGTGAATCAGCAGGTAATGATGTAGAGAAAGTGGCTTTTCACTGTTGTGACACACAGCTGCTTTTCTCCGTGACAGAATCTGCTGGAAATACATTAAATGCATAAACAGTTGATGAGCTACGGTAGTTGAAAGAATGTCAACACTGGAGCTAAAGCTCTGGTGCTAAGCTAACGTTCACAGCAGCCTCAACAATGCGTGTTCATGCGGCATGGGCACTGAACACACCAAATATCCGAACTGTCGGAATAGAGCTGTGAAAGAAAAAGCCTGGAGCAAGATTCGCACCACTTTGACACTGAGCCTCTTCCAGCTGTAGGGGCAGACATGCACTAGTAAACAGTAAAAAAAAAAAAAAAAAAAAGGGTTCAGTGTGAACACGTGTGTCCGTAGCTTTAAAGGTTTAAGCAGCACAGCTGACATACTTCTAAATCTCTGTTTCCTGACTCCAGGTGCCAGACATCCTCTAGAAAGCAACTTGACTGTTGCAAAGTCATAAAGAGATATTGAACCTTTATTGTAAATATTTCATAATATGATCAAATTACAGTTTTTTTTTCCAGTTGGTGAACTGTGAATGAACCTGTAATCTGATTTTTCCTTCAGATGACCAAGAAGATCAAAAAGCTGGAAAAGGAGACGACCCAGTGGAGGACCAAATGGGAGAGTAACAACCAGGCGCTGCTGCAGATGGCGGAGGAGGTGAATGTTCTGAGAGGAGAACCGAAGCGGTGGAACTCTGTTGCTTCATGAAGCTTTGTCATGTGTTGCAGAAAACTCTGCGTGATGGCCACTTTAAGGCCCTGCAGGGCAAGCTGGAGCTGCTGGAGAGGCTCTGCAGGGCTCTGCAGAAGGAGAGGAACGACCTGAACAACCGGCTCAGCCTCCTCCAGCAGCAGGAGCACAAGGGGGCCGCAACCCCCCCAGAGGCTCCTGAGCAGGAGGACTCTGAGGTTTCTGTACAAGGGGACGAGCAGGAGGCGTCCAGGCCTCCAGAAACGGGTCCAACTCAGGCCGCTATTGACACCAGCACCACAGAACCCACAGCAGGCCAACCCGAGGAAACGCCCACAGCACAGGACTGAGCAGAACCAGAACCTCTGCAGAGAACGGTTCTGTCCTGGACACAGAGCCGTGATTGAAAATGGGAAATTTCTTTTTTATTGTGTTCTTTCTCCTGGTTCTTTCCAGAAAAACAACTCGTATCTTTTTGTGATGGAAAAGTTTCACTAATAAAACGTTTCAAGGATCCCGTGACTCACGAACAAACGCTGGCTGCGGTCAAAGTGCCACTGGCCTGTTTAAACGCATCACTTCCTGCAGTTTAAGGAACAAAGCCTTGATGAGGACGATGATAGATGATGGAGAACGTTTAGAATGACCAGCAGGAGAAGGCTGCTGCACAGACCCCTATCCCCTCAACAGGTTACTATGGCAACCATGCAGCCGTATTCTATGGATTTGGAACGTCACTTGTTCCCACAGTTCTAAGGAGCTTGAATCATATCAGACCATCAGAACTGTAGATCCCTCTGGCCTTCACGAGGTCTTGAATGTATGAAAATCAAAGTGGCCCCTTAGCTTCCTGTTTGTTCTGGAAACATTCTAGAATATCTCTAGTCGTCACATTCAGACGCGTGTTTCACCAAGATGTTTGAACAGTAGAAGCTCCTGGTTTACGCCTCATTCAGTCAAAGGTTTGGTTGCAGATGCGTGATGTGGTCTAACCAAGTCAGTTTGACAGAACTGCAGTTAAAAAAGGTCAGTCTGTTCCTCGCCAAACTTCTTCACGCGTTAAAACTTCAGCGTGACCAACACGGACATGTTGGTAAACCACCAAGAAATGATTTTTTGGACCTAAAGACTCAGAAACCTCCACACATTAGAAGCTGGTTGCCATAGAGACCCCAGTAGATGTTTCCAGGACTGGCTCTTCACAGGTCTTCTAAACTGTTTGAGGAAAACCACGGCTCATTCTTATGGTGGTTTGTGTTTGAGGAGCCGGCCTGTCGACCTGATGGACGAGCCTGTGGAGAACCAACGTGCAAGTTCAGTGGAGTTGTCCAGAAAGACTGAAGCTCTGTTTCACCTTTCGTTCCCGACCTGACTGACTCAGGTAATGTCAGAATCTACCTCTGCAGGTGAGACCATAACAAAGGGCCTTGGCTTTCTTCTTACCAAGCAGACGCTCCAAACCGGTTCCTGATTGTACGTTCTTACACTTCTGTCACTTTTTCAATAAACATTTTGTAGGATTTGCAGAAACTCCATCATCTTCTTGTGTGTTTCTTGTGCAGCAGAAGAGAACAGAGAAAAAAATCTTTAAAAATTTAGAAAAGCTTTATTTCAGTTTGTGATGAAGAAGAGACGCAACAGAGAAGATGGTCTTGAAGCTGCAGGAGAACGGACCGATGAGAGGAGTCGGGATGTTCCTCACCTGAGCTCAGAAAAAAGTCAGAAATGCAGCTGGAGCTCTGGTGACACACCCAGGCAAAGACTTCCTCCATGGTCCATTCTGGGAGGGGGGGTGTGGTTATGAACCCTGAGGCTCCAGCTCGGATGCGGGGGTGTTGTCCGGCTCTTCGTCGTTGTAGATGTTCTCTGCCTGGAAGAAGAACCGTCTTGAGCAGGTCTCCGACCTTTTTCAGGTTTCATGTCAGACAATATTCTGGACCGGTCTGAACGGACCAAAGTTGGCGTTTGAAATGTTTAAGTTTCTGGTTCCTGAAAAATCTGTTTTTTATGAAAATGCTACTACAAGAAATTGAAATAAAACCAATCCCCAAGTATCAGCAGACATTTGACAGATGAAGATTTGATGAGACAAAGTTGTTGGTTTGTTGAAGTTGTGTTACAGGTTTTTTTCATTGAATGTCATAACAGAGATCAACCCAGACTCAGACCATCTTTCAGGGCAAAAAGATTGATCATGTTTTGTTTTTACTCACTTATCAATTGTGTATTTCTGATTAACACACAGGAACATTTTTTGTGTTCACATTTCTTAACAGACTCCTGCCATGTTCATTCTGGAGGAAAGTTCTTAAATCTTATGTTTACAAAGCTCCACAAAGCAGCAACTTTATTTAATTGAGTCTTCATTTGCAGTAAAATGATTGCATCTGGTTTAAACTTAGTCTTTGTGATGAAGATTTTCTCTTTATCGTCAAAGTGGACGCTAATAACCCGACGCTAACTTTAGCCGCGTCCAACTTTTAAGGTGTGATGGATAAATAAAGCAAAATAAAACGACTCAACAGTAGGAAAACCGGTCATTTCTAAATATAATAACCGTGAATCCATCGTCTGTGTAAGTGAAACATTCACCGCATGTTAGGCAGAGCGTCTCGGTACGAGGGAACAACTGTCTCAGTAACATGTTGAGGAAGACTCCTGGTTCTGTCTGTCAAACAGCAGCTTTATTTATCTGTGAAGTCAAAGGCTCTCCTTTGGTTTTCTCGCTGGCTCTTAGCGGTCCGAGCAGCTCCTTTATGCCACGTGACCAAGGCCCACGACCTGACCACTGACTGTATTTGACTGTTGACGTTTTTTTCTGGCCACCGGTGCCGGTCCGCACCCCGAGGTGGCCCGGTACCGGTCCGCAGCCCGGGGCTTGGGGAGCCCTGGTCTGGTGTGTCCTGTGAAGTGCTGCACTCACCATCTGCCACACTTGCATGATGTTATCCTCGGACACGGAGCAGATTATCCAGGGCTCGTTGGGGTTCCAGGAGAAATCGGAGATCTTGGCTGTGTGTCCGCCGTGGATGAACTGATGCAGAACGACAGGAAAGAAAATGAGATGAGGATTTGATGAAGACAGACCACCAACCACGAGACAAGATGACCAACCAGCAGCTCTGGAGGACCGTCCTCAGCGTCTTCTGCTGACTGCTCCTCCCCTATTTTACTGAAAAACAAGTTAGTGAGTGTGAGTTAGCATCCCATCACATTTAAATGACCATAACAGAGAAATTACAATATCAACTTTAGCAGTTCAGCTTTGAAATTAGGCCTCCACAATAAATCCCAAATGTATTCTCTTCTCAATGTCAGCCTGTGTAAAAGTCTACATAAACTAAATAGTCACCTTGAATGTTCACACACTCACTAAAACAATCTCATGGCAGCGTGAAGCGTTTAACAAATCAAATGAAGAGTCAGACGGAGCCCTGGAATGTCAGACGCCTGCCTCCTGTGTAGACGAGGGTCATTTGGAGGATCATTTCGGTCATGTTGTGATTTAAATAAAACTGTTGCAGTGAATAGGAGATGACAGATTACTTGTATTGTTGTTGTTTCACCCTATTGATCACTAATATTGCACATTGCAAGTTTTCTTCATGTGATGCAGCCCCAATTGAGATCAAACATAGTTTTGACACTGCCGCGTTATCATTTGATAACTGCAGACACATTTCTAGCATTTTGTTTTACATTTTACATTTCAGCTTTTTAAAGACGATCACATCTCATCATTTCTGTTCTTTAATTTAACCTTCCTAGCCTTTAGCACTTTTTGGAGCAACTTCTTCATCTTAATGTGCAGTTTTAGAACACAAGTGAACTCTTTAACACCAGAGATGTGCAGCCATGTGTAAATAACACATGCTCTTTGAACTACTGTAAGTCTTTGACCATTTATGCAATTACGGATTCTGACACAAAGACTAAGCGGCTTTTCTTTGCGTCAGAATCCATTTATTTACCTTCATTGTGTAAACACTTTACTTCCGTGTTGCATGTTGGCACAAATCTACTTTTTTCAGAATCCGTTGGTTTACGTTAACTGCATCGAGGCTTGAACGGTTACGGTAATTCAAAAAGGTCAACACTGGAGCTACAGCTTGGACGTTAAAGCATTAAATGTCTTGTTTGACGGTGTTTAACCCTTTCTGGTTCTTTAACATGGACATTAGGAGATTTAACTTGAGGATTTCAGATTCCTTCAGCTGCTTTAGCTTTTAGCACTCAGAGCTCCACGCCATCCACAGAAGTTTCACCTCAGGTCCCAGACGTTGAGGCGGCGGTCGGTGCCGCTGGACGCCAGGATGGTTTCATTGTGAGGAGACCACTGGACCTGAAACAGAAGATCAGTTGGGTCAGATTTTGTTGGGGGAAATTCTGCACCTGAACTTTTCCTGACCTCATACCTGGAAGATCTCGTCTTTGTGAGACTCAAAGGAATGGAGCTTCAGTTTCAGGTTTCTCAGATCCCATAATGCAACAGTCTGCAGGAAACAGCAATTGTGTGGTCATCGTACAGACCGACGTCTAATAGCGTGTCGTTAGTGTACCTTGTCGGCGGAGCCTGTGGCCAGAATGAACTCGCTGTAGGGGTTGAAGCTCAGACAGTTGACCTCTGCGGTGTGAGCGTCCACAGAGTGACTGGCTTTAGACGTGTTGTTGGACCGGGTGTCCCATCTGCAGAACAAAGCAGAACCCTACTGGGTAAAGAACAGGAACAGGTGCACGTCTGACCCGACGGGCCGTCAGAACCCACATCATTAGCTTCTGGTCGTCGGCGACGGAGCCGAACAAGGACTCATGGAGCAGATGCCAGGAGACGTCCTCCACCACGGCGGTGTGGCCCGTGAAGATGGTTTTAGCATCAACGATTTTACCTTCTTTTGGTCCGGCGCCGATATCCCACAAACAGATGGTCTGAGGAGAAAAAGAACACAGAGGAGAGCTGGGAAAAATACTAATGATGAAGATCAACCAAAAACACACTAAAGTGAAGCTCCAGCTTTCAATCCTTCAATTTCAGTTCCTAAAGCGGGGTGGGGGGTGGGACACACTACTTCTTGCTTCTGAAAACTCTGCTGCTTCCTGACTTATTTTTCCTGACTTTTTATCTTTGAAGATCCCAGAAAGAGTTATTTCGTTTTATTTCAAAATAGTGTTGTCTATTTTATCAAAAGGATCATGAATGAATGAAACTTTATTCATATAGCACTTTACAACTCCTTCAGGATCCCAAAGGGCTTCCCAATAAAAGAAAGAAAAATGAAGCTTTAAATTAGACAAAGTGAACATCAGAGAAGAAAAAACATCACAAGAATAAACTACGGCCCAGGGGCCATATGCTAAACTACATGTATGTTAACTCCTTAATCTGGCACGCCAAAGTGGAATCAATTATATTGATAATCCTTATTTTCTCTGTGATGCTGGAGTCTCCCTATAGATGGTGCACTACAAATAAATTGACTATTGTTTCGGTGTAGAAAGTTATTGTGCATCCATGTGGTGTTGGAAGATTTTTTGTTTTTTTATTTTTCCAATCATTCAAATCCCACATGAACACAGCATTTTCTCTAAGTTTGCATTTTACACGAATTATGTCAATTCCTTGGTGTAATTGGATCTAAAATGAGAACAAAAGCCATATCTTTGAAATCGAAACAAAAAAAGTTCTGTTGAAGATATATATATATATACATACACACACACACAGCTCAGCATAAATGATTTTTTTTTTAAGAAACCTTTAGTGTTCTTTCAGAATCATCATTTTCTATGAGATATACTGCAAAATACTCCCTTAAATGTGGGCCATTGATTGTAAACAAGATTTGTTTATTTGCACTCACAAAAAAAGGATTTTCCTAACTAATTCATTCAAGCCCATGTTACAAAAGTGAGTACACCCCCAAGTGCAATCTGAGGAGAAAAGCCAAACTAGACTACAAAACTCTAATGAACAGACATTCAACCACAGGTGAGTCTAATGATTCCTTTAAAATGTGTCCAGGGCACAGGTGACTATTAAAGAGCCTACTTAACAAACAAAAGCCCTTCCCATTTTATTCTGTCAGAAATGGATCCTCATGGAAGAGAAATGTCACAAAATCTGAGAAACATAATTTCTTTACACAAAAAGGTGGGGGTTACAAGAAGATCAGCAAAGCTTTACATATCAGTCCAAATCCTGCAGCAAAAGTGATCCAAGCATGTAAGAAAGATGGAAGTGCAACCAACTTCCGTGGACATCTCAACAGGAACGTCTTCTGATGAAGGTTGAAGAAAATCTCCATGCAAGTTCACTGCAGTTAGCTAAAGCAGTAGAAAGCCAAACTGGAGAGACCGTTTCCTGTGATACCATACGGCGCACTCTGAGGAATGGCATGTATGGGTATCATCCATGAGGGAAGCCTCTCCTAAAGCTCATGCATAAAAAACAGGTCTAGAATTAGCTAGGGCCCATGCTGAAGAAGAGGAAGACTACTGGGACTCTATACTCTGCAGTGATGAGACAAAGATCACTGTTTTTGGAAAGAATGCTTTTAAAATTGTATGGTGCCTACAGTGAAACATGGTGGTGGTAGTGTTCTAATGTGGGGCTGCATGAGTGCTGCTGGTGTTGGGGAGCTGCATTTCATTGATGGTTTCATGAACTCAACAATGTACTGCTCTATAGTGAAGGAGAAGATGCTGCCATCACTCTGTGCACGTGGTCCTCGTGCACTTTTCCAACTCCACAATGATCCAAAACACACATGGAAAGCTACTGCTGCATTTCTGCAGAAGAACAGGGGGAAGGGGATGAATGGCCAAGTATGTCTCCTGATCTGAATCCAATCCAACACCTGTGGAGAATTCTGAAACAAGTTGAGCATCTCTCTCCATCCAGCATCCAGACCCTAAAAGAGATTATTCTGAAAGAATGGAAGAAGATCGATGCTGCAATATGTCTTCAACTTGTTCATTCCATACCTAGAAGACTTGGTGCTGTCCTTCAAAATCACGCTGCTCAAACAAAGTACCAGATGTAGTTTTTGATGCAGGGTGGATTCATTTCTGCTTCAACCAGTTTGAGTCAAACTGAAGATTTTGTGATCTAAGTTAGATTATTCACCTTCATTTCATGCTTTGGAGTTAAATAAATGTTCAATAAAACTCATCCTTGTGGAAAGTTTGGAAATTGTCCTTTTGTTCATCGTGCTATTGATTAAATGAATACTTTTTAAAGAGGGTGTAGTCATTTATGCTGAACACTGTGTATACATTTCCAATCAAAATGAAAGCATGTTTTTGTCCAGAACACATTCCATGGAATTTCTTTCTCTTATGTTCTCCTGCTCACATTAGGAGGCGCCACATTGCATCATTCTCCTCATGTCCTCCTTCATCCATGAACCTCCTCTTTGGTCTTCCTCCTCCTTCCTGGTATCTTCAACCTCAGCATCCTTTTACCAACATCCTCCCTGTTCCTCCTCTCATCTCCACCTGCATTGATCTCCAGAACATCCACCATGATGTGTTCCTCTGATGGATTCCTTCCTGATCCATCCTGGTCTCTCCCAGAGAACCTCAGCATCTTCATCCCTGCTGCCTCCAGCTCTGCTTCCTGTCTTTGAACCAACAGCATGTCTGTTTTCACTGCAGTCTTCTACCTTTGCTTTGGTCCCACCTGAAACCTTCCTCCACCCGCTCCAACCTGTTCAAACACACCTCTGCACCTCTGGACTGTTGATCTGAGGAACTTCAAGTCCTCCACCTTCTCCACCTCTGCTCTCTAGAACCTCAGCATTCCTCTGGTGTTCCCCTCATTCACACACAGATCCTGCGTCTCCTCACTCCAACAGAGAACATGGAGGTGACAGGAGCCGCTGGATCTCCTTTTCCTGCTCTGAAATCAAAGGCTTAGTCGAGCGAGCTGCTGGCTGGGTTCATTTGAAAGTTATTAAAAGAGAACCTCGTTCAGCTTCAGCATGTTCTGTTGGTTGCTGTGCTCTGACGGCGGGGAGTCACTTACGTGGTCATCGGAGGCACTGAGCAGGTTCCCGCTCAGGTTGGGGTTCCAGGACAGGCCGTAGCCCTCCTTCTGATGGCCTTTCAGCCTCAGGTCTGGGCTGCACTCCCCGCTGAGGTCAGGCTTGGCCGGGTGCTTGGTGTAGTCAAACACCAGCACGTCGGAGGTGGGGGTTTTGGTGGCAATGATGCAGGGGTTCTGGGGCATGTAGCGGGCCCGGTTCACCTCTCCATCGTGGTTGATCTTGATTTCAATCTCAATTTTTCCACTCACAGAACCAAACCCTCCAAACTCTGAGGAGACGAGAAGACACTCAGGTCCAGCAGAAGCCCCTCCCACTCTCGCGGCAGTCTGAGGTGTGATCCGTGTCTGCGGCTTACGCTCCATCAGAGCTCATGCTAACGCGTTAACACTACCTGTGATGAGGCGGCGTGCACCAACGTACCTGCTGGAGGACAGAGAGCATCACGTCAGCTCGAACCCTGAACACGCCTCTGCGCAGCCGGCGTCCCTGTAGGACCACCTACCTCCTTTCTCACTGTCATAGTGCGACGCATCAAACTGGGCGTCGTCATTTGGTACCTGCACGCTGGCAATCACTAGGTGGTTCTGCTCATCTGACGTGTGCGTCCCCAGAACCAGCCTGTGGACGGCATAGTCCTTCCCCTCGGGCCTGCAGAGGTCCAAAGGTGGGAGAAGATTTTAACCTTTCGGCTCTGAAGCTTCATCATCACCGTCATCTGGCATCAAAGACCAACGTTCTACAAAATGACCTTTGATGAGCCAGAAAGATGTAGATGACGTTCTACAAAGTGCTGGAACTTGATTACAGCAGCGGCGTGCTGGGCGTGACGGTCACCTGCTGACATCTGGCAGCCACTGAACCGTGAGGCTGGGCCACTCCAGCGCGTGCGTCATCACCAGGTCGTACAGGAAGGGCGTGTTCTTCTTCCAGATCTTGTACTCCTCGTTGATGACCCGTTCCTCCACCGCGTCATCGTAGACTGTAGCAGAAACAGAACCATGAGATCCCCATCACAGACTGACGCTGTCCTACAGAAGGGCTTTGGGTTTACACATGGATCCAAACGGTTTCAATTCCGTTTATGGACTTTCCAGGACCTTCGTGAATGGTTTCTGCTAATGACCAAAGCGGTTTCCTCTGATGACCGGAAGTTCAGAAGAAGAAATAAGCGAAACCATCAAATGTTTCACAGTAAATTGGTAATGTTTATTTATGTAAAAACGTCATTTTTCCATCAGGGGATCCGGTTCTCTGCAGCCTCATCTGTCAGAGGAATCCTGAACTGATCTGGATTCCACTCCTTTTCCGAACTGTGTCTGAGAACTGCGGTACCGGACGGAGAAGAACCCACATAAAACTTCAGACACTCTCTGGACCGCGATGGCAGATGAAAGAGTCACGTGTGTTCAGATTAGAAACGACAGATTTCTAAAAAAAAAAACATCAGCTGCGGAACCGGAACCAGAACCCGAACTGTTAGTTCGCTTTCTTTACTTTGGTTCTTTATGCTGCATCTGCTGACGTTTCCCGCTCTATAGAACCCGGACGTACAGCAGAACTCGGTTCAGTCACTGACAGCAGCACTGGTTCCACCCGCTGCGTTAGCTTCCTATGCTAACCTGACCGCGAAGGCGCGAAAACTGGCCCGCGAGGACCGTCATGATGGTGGCCGTTGGACCGACCTTCTTTGTCCGCCATGTCCGAACCAGTTCCGAGCGCCGCGGGACGGTCACAGAAACCAGAGAGGGGTCCAGTACGAACCGCTGCGCCGCCGAACCGAGCCGCCAGTCACGGTGCGCTTCACGCATGCGCACACAGACCAAAGTGAGCTTTGAAGCCCAGCGCTGCGCTGGGTTTGCGCAGACTCAGTGGTGTTCCAGCTCACGCCGTGGGAGGTGTTAAAAATCGGATTTTAAAAGAAAATTTAGGATTTTTCGGGTCTTTGTATGTAAACAGACTATAAAGGGGGGTTGACCCCCTCCCCATACACAGAGCAGCAGCTCCTTCTACAGCAAGAAACGCTTCAAGCTGCCATTTCAAAAAGACCGTTGCCATTTACGAGGGTCCCTGAATGCCTCTTCACAGGGGCATTTGTGAAACCTCAGATGCTTCTGTTACCATGACAATCACTTTCCAGAGCAAAGTCCTGGAGGCTGGGATTCTTCTGAGTTCATGAAGCTTCACGTCTGCAGATCTGCTGCTGATGAGAGTCCAGGATCCAGATCTTTGTGGATCCAGAGAAAGTCTCTGAAGGATCCAGAGTCAGGAGGATCAGAGATGGAGAAGTATGAGGTCATGAGAAGATCCAACTCCTGGAGACATCACTAAAAGTTTCCTGTTTTGGCTTGAGATGTTTGGTAGAATTTTCTGGATCAGAAATATTTGGATGTAAAAGAGTCTGCAGACATTTGAATGATGATGAAGACCAGGTTTTTAATTCCAACAACTTTATTCTGCAAAAGTTTCCATAAACAGCAAAAACGGTTTACAGTAAATACAAATCTCTGAAACGCAAACACAGGAAGTGACAGAATCTCCATGAAGTTCTCCTCTCAGAAACCCACAACTCTGGGTTTGCAACGTATCAAGACCGTTTCTGCACAGAAGTCATAAAAATGTGGAAAACAACCGCATGCCACCAAGAGAGCTTCTCTACAAAGATCTAAAGCACCAACAAACAGGAAGCTCTCCAGAGCCACAGGAGGCTCCTAAAGTCTACAACCAGATGGACAGATACAGGAACTGAGGAGCTACAAGGTGAGCGTACGGCGAACATCTACCTGTCTACAACTCCTGCCCCCCTTAACCATGAAACGAGACTGAGAGCTCCTCCAAAAGAGAAGGACCTCACGCTGCAATCGAGACGATATGTGAGCACAGCGTTTCCCAAACACGCCTGAACACAGGTCAATAGAATGAAGACTGTTAGATGGGCATGTACAGGTGAGGGTCATGTGACCAGGAGCTGGCAGCTGAGCTGGATTCAGTTTGACAACCTGACACATGAGCAGACAAGAGTAGCCGCGGTCAAAGGCAACGGCTCCGAGGTCTGCAAATCTCCACAGGAGGAAGCTCAGTTCCTGCAGAGCAGAACCTTTTGGATCAACAGAAACAAAGCGATCCTCAGGAAGTCCAAGACTGGTTGAAGGGTCGGTTCCACTCGATAAAAAAATGAATCTGCTTTAAAATCAGTGGTTTTCACTGACAGCAGCTCAGAAGGTTCTGGATTCAGTTTCCAAGGCTCAGACCATGCGTGACTGAGACTCTGAAACCTAGACCGATCCCAGAATCAGTCTGAGAGATTCCTCCTTTGACAAACTCAACGTCCAGCTAGGAAAAGGGTACAAGCTGCCAGCAGGGGGCGCAGATCCTGTCGTGGGTCTCCTGCTCTCCTCTTTAGTGCTCCTCCACCAGCAGCTGCTTCTGAGGAAAACAGAGTTGAGTGGAATCAGTTAATGAGGGGAGAAAAACTGTTTGTCGCTCTGAGCATGGATGTATATAAATGATATTTGCAGATGCTTCTTTTGACTGAGGACTAGGGCTGTAACCAGGATCTGAGGACTCGGATACTCGCTTCCAAAAATTCGATTACGGATATTCTCAACATCCAAGATCGCTGATTTGTGATCTTTAGAAACATAGTAGAGTATAGTAAAAAATATAATAATGTTGGATTTTAAGTAATAAACTAAAAAAAACCTGAATGTACAGCGCCACTGTCACTGGAAGTTAGCAAATCTTCAAAATAAAGTGTCGACGAAGCTTCCTATTTTCAAAGTAAAACTATCGAGTGTCTTCTTTCTAGTTGTTAAAAAAATGAGACTGAAGTGCCGCTCACTGACATGAGTTCTGACAAAGCGACTTTGCTTTAACGCAGAAGCTTTAGCTCCAGCGTTTATATTGTTGTGATTCCGGAAACTCTTCAACCATTGATCCAAATGACATCAATCCAGCGGATTCTGAAGCGCAGGGAAGCAGCTCCATGCTGAGGATGCAGAAACTAAAGACCAGTTTCAGGATTTGTTGATAAATGATTCAAAACAACGGTGACATTTATGTTTTTATGTCGTTTACGTTCCTGCCGAACTGAAGCAGAAGGTTGATGTAAAAAACGTGTTTAAAGTGACAAACATCATTTCTTTCTATTTCAATCTTTTTGTTGATTCTGGTCCCCTTGTAAATAAAGTTATAAATGATAGTGATTCAATACAAATTGTTTAAATTTAATACATCCAGTAAAAAGACATACAGATAGCAACAAACATACATCAATAAAAAATAAGAATTGTCTGTGAATGGTTAAGCTTGATTTGTGAATCGAATGGGATCGCCATCTAAGTAATGATCCACAGTCCTACTGAGGATGGTGTGGACATCAGAGCGTGTTTCTGCTGGGAACTGAACCCCAAACTGCACATTGGAACAGGGCTTTTTGAACTCTGTTCAATGGAAATGTGAGGACTCAAACACGTCCCACCTTACTGTCAGCAGCGGTCAAGTCTCCTCCCTCTGAGTTGCTCTTCTGGTCGTCATCTTTGGCGTCCGTCTCCAGGTCTTCGTCTCCAGGTGAACTCCTGGACAGCTTGAGCGACTTCTGCTACAGAGATGTGGAAAACAGGCATCAGAGCAGCAGATGTGAGAGGAACAAGCAGGATGTGGCCTGCGGATGATGCAGCTTTGACAGACTTTTATTTTGAAGAGCATTGCAGCATGAATGCAGCCAGGACCCTTCCTCATTCATTACATGGTTACAGTTTTATCTGTAGTGCTGAGTCAACCTGATCTTTGCAACTTTCTCTGAATGTTACGTTGCTCTTTTAAGTTAGCTGTACTGTTTGTCACGTCTTTTTTTTCCAGAATTTGCAGTTTGTTCACCGCACATCAGCATGACTGTCTTTTCCTCACAACAAACCCGTTATTGTCGTGTTTTCTACAGAAGCTTGCTTTGCGCTCCGTTTCTTCTACCTGTGGACTGAAGCTTTTGCAGAAAGCTTGTCTCACACAGAGATCATGTGATGTCGGGACCTTTGTATGCGCCACATGTTCTGGGTGATGGAGACCAGTTGCTAAGCAACAGCTCAGGCGGATGTGTGAGTGACTTTCAGCTGCAGCTTCTGTTTGAGAGGAAACTGAAGATGTTTAAAAACCTGCAGATTTATGAAGGAAAGGAACCGTTTGATTCCTGACAATTTACCTTCAGCAAGACGACTAAACAGTGACTGGTTTAATTTAAAATTATTACAACCCTAAAATTCTGAGAACAAAAAAACACATTTTTGGATGGAGGAGTAGCCCCCCCTTGTGTTCTTTTCACTGAACTGCAGGAAACACCTCATCACAGTTAGAACTGGACAGTTTGGACGACTGACAGAAACAGATCCAAACAGACAATGACATCATTCAGGCTGTTGTCCAATCACCAGCAGGGAAACAGAACCAAAAGGTTTTCTGACAGCAGACTTGAACAATGAACAACCCTGTGACCCCAAAAGGGATTCAGCGGGTTCTGCAGATGAATGGAAAATCACAGCGCTTACTTTATATCTAGTAAATGTTTCAAAAGTCCTCTAAAAGACATGTAAAGCATCCAAACATCAGGTGGATAGAAGCAGATGTGTCGAAGACCTCTGGATTCTTTCAGAACACTATTGGTAGACGTGTACCAGAGTAACAAGTTAGTCGTCTGAGATGTCCAGTAGCCGTCTACAACACATGGATGTTAGTTATCTACTGGACATCTTGTGCCTGTTGGGCTGGTCAGTGCTGATCAGAACAGAATAAATGTTCTCATCATTTCAGTAAATCCTGAAATGTTCATTTGCTGTTGTCTGCATTGTGTTACTAAATGAACCCATTAACCATCACCATTTTGCATGTGATGGAACAGATGCCAGTTTCTAATAAACGCCGGGCCGGCTGGCACATTTTTGGAATAAACGCCAGGGGGCATGACATTTCTCTAGCGTAACCACAGCTGACTGAAGGGTGACCCCTGGTCCATGGGCAGGGCTTGAGAAGCCCGTGCTGCTGGAGGACACTGCTGCCTGAGTGGGTTTGGTTCCACCAAGCAGAAACCGCAGATCCGGCAGGAGGCGCCGTGTCAGGACAGCTGGGTCAGATTCTGTCCTGCTTCCAATCGAGGAGGCAGACAGGCCAGCCCAGGCCTCAATAAACACTCCTGCGGGCCAGAGTGGCCCTCCGGCAGAGACCTGGCGCGCAGCTGGGCCGGCAGAAGCTCTCTGATGGCAGGATGTACGCTCATTGTGATTAATCACGCATGTGCATGTATGTTTCAGAGGATGTTTGATTGCCATTCTGCATGTCAATCCAATGGTGTACTCCACGATGAGGAAGATTATTTGCTGAAACAGCTGTTTCTCAGTCATTATGTTGGTCAGAATAACCATTCTTTCTCTTCCTCTTTTTCTTGATGAAAAGGTATTCAAGTTATAAACTGATCAACCAGAGGCCTCAGTAAAAGCATGTGGCGCACCCCCACCTCCCATGTTCAAAATGTGTGATTGACAGATTCTCCTGAGCCCACTTTCACTGGAAGGGGTGTGGCTTTCCAACAAGCTCACTTTTGATTAGAGGAGTGGTTGCCATAGAAATGATGACTCAGATCGACTCGGATCAATCACTGCTTACTAACGTTGTCTGGTTCTAAAATGGCGATGTAATTGACTTCATTTGGTTGGAATCAAAGGTAAGGCATGTTCTATGGGTGACATCACCCCGATTTTAGTCCATCTCTATTTATGTCAATGTCCAGAACGTGTCTAGAACATCTATTCTAGAGGATCTGCTCTAAAACAGATGAAAACAGAAAAGAAACGTTATTAACTGCAGCAGCAAGAGAACAAAACCACCAGAACATGTTACACATCAATGTGTTTAGTTTTTATTTTCATTTTAATTTCCAGTGCTCCCTAGGTGTGCATGTGAGTGTGCATGGGTGTGTGATTGAGGCCCCTGCGACAGACTGGCGACCAGTAGAGGGGGGTACCCTGCCTTCGCCCATGAGTAGCCGGGTTAGGCTCCGGCAACCCCGTGACCCCGAAAGGGATAAAGCGGTTTGGTAAATGAGTGAAAATGAATTTCCAGTGCTTCCTCAGCTGGATCCTGTCCCACTTGCTCTAGAACATGTGCAATGGGATGTTTCTGATTCAGGAAACTTGATAAATGTAAGAGTTAAAAGTCAAGTTTTGATCAAAAATGTTTCTGACAGCGGGACTGGAGACCAACTGATGCCATCCAATCAGGTTCTGTTTTTGAATTTCTGAAGATCCTAAAACTTCAGCCTCAAATTCATCTGAGTTTAGGAGAAAAAATCCAAAGTTCTCTAGGTCTGTCAAAAATGCTGGTTTAATAGATACATACATCAGAGTATCATCAGCATAACAATGGACATGTTTGCTCCTCTGCCTGATCACGTGACCTAACGGAAGCCTGTTTGACTGAACAGTTCATGGTCAGGATTTTTGCGTTCATGTTTTATCGCTCAGGTGAAATCAGGTAAACCTCTGTCTGAACTAGGTCGGAACTTTGGCTGAACTACCTTGGTTATGAAGGTTTTCTTCTGCTTGGTTCCATTCTTCTCCTCTTGCAGCTTGTTATCTTCATCTTCAACAGAGTTGTCCTCCTCACCCTCACTGCTGCCGTCGGCCGCATTCCCCCCCTCCTCTGTTTCTGAAGAGCTCTGTTGCTGAATGGCCTGTAAGGCGAAAATGTGTAAGACAGGGTTAGGGTTAGGGTTTCTCTGAGGAACATCAGGGCTTTTGACCTGGTATCCAGTGAACTTGACTCCGGGGTTGTTCTCTATTTCCCACAGACCCTCGTTGAAGCCTTTCCTCTTGTTAGACTTTCCGAACTTCTCTTTGTAGTCGGTGTACGGCAGAAGATCCTTTGGACCCAAGAAGGCTCTGAAGGAGAACACAGGTTCAGTGGACTTGAACTAGGAAAGGTTCCCTAGAATAAAAACTGTAAAAACCTTCTCATTTCAGCAGAAAATCCACATTTTATGTGAATGTATCAATGGAGAAATCACTGCTTTTCAAGCTTCACAATCATTAAAACTTCGTTTATAACTGTAGCCACAGTAAAACTCCAGACTCCGCCCCAACTCTATGCCACGCCCACTCACTGTCTCTCCTTCCAGTATCCATAAGAACATCTCAACAAAATCAGCCTGTCAATACAGGGCTTGATCCAACTGCCCTTTTGATATGAAGGAGGATCTCTGAGTGAAAGGAGATGAACAAAGAAGGAGCAGAGCTTCTTCCAATATCTTCTTTAGCAGAAGAAACTCAGGGCCATCCTTCCTGAGAGGACACTGTTGTGTCACTTCCTGTCCTGGCTTTTGTTTTGATCTCAGGACTTTCTGTTTCAGCCCTCTCATATTGTTTTAAAGCCCTGCTCCCATTCATCTGCACCAAATGCTGGAACCAAAGCCGGTTCCTGTTGTCAAGTTGAACTTGGTTCCATTCAGTTGAATGGAGACTGAAACAGAGCAGTGATTGTGTGATTCTTTAGAGTCTCCATCATCATCCAAACAGGAAAGTTTCATCTGCATAGAGTTGAACTCTGTGGTGGTTTTGTTCATAGTCAGAGCTGAACGTCCCTCAAAGGCAGCATCTATGAGTCTGTTTGTTTCTGCTGCAACAAGAAAACCTCTGAAAGACGCAAAAAAAAGTACATTCATCTGAACACGCTTCAAAAACGTTCAGAAACCAAATCCTCTGTTTTTCCTCTGAAGGTCAAAGGTTTGTGTCTGAATCTCCACGTTTCTGTGCTGAACTGCTGCTGGGAGTCTCACTAATACCTGATGTAAACACTAACAGCTGATCAAAGAGCACAAACATGAACAAACACAGTTCTGTCGACACACCGGATCATCACAGCATCCTCTCTTTTCAGACCAAAACTGACCAAACTCCTGTTTGTCTTTCAAACTAGACAATACATTTAGTGAAAGTGTTCAGCAGAACTCATCTCTTCCCCATTCATTATTGGAGTGCCTCAGGGCTCCATGTTGGAGCTTTTCTTGTTTATTCCATAGTTTATAGTTCAGCATCAGCTTTCACTGGTATGCAGATGACACGTGTGAACTAAGCTTCATCATCTCTGTAACATGTGCAATCTACATTTTCGGAAATCTATTCTTGACTGTCCTTAATTCTTTGGGTTTTCTGCAGCTGTTCCAGAACTCATCTGCTCACATTCTTACCAGAACTTCTTCAAGACGTTACGTTCTGATAATTACACACAACACAGTGGAGTTGTTAAGGTTTTTAAAATATGAAAATAAATTCTTAGGATAAAACTGTCAGTTTGTTAAAATATTTCTTTAGGAAAAGTTTAGAAAAAGTTGCAAAAAAATAAACAAAATTGATGTGATAAACAACAACACAAAACACTTATTTTCCAGATTAATTTTTTTTAAACATGTCAGTTGAAACTCATAAGACTAAGTCTATTTTCATGTTCTCCTGATTGTTTTTGGTCAAATCTTATATATATATATATGTATGTATAAAAAATGTCACAGCAGCAGCATCAGCCTGCCTGCTCCCAATCAGCTGATTCCCTCCACCTGTGCCTGCTACTATATATCTCTCCCTCTGCCCTTCAGTCTCTGCTGAATCGTTGCACTACTGACTTCCAGAGAAACCTCCAGCAGTGCTCATACTCAGCTTGCCTGCCTGCCTGCCTGCCTGCTCCGTCAGCTCAGCT
>BSAI01000210.1:630632-645763 GCA_036245035.1 Adrianichthys oophorus
AGCTTGCCTGCCTGCTCGCTCCGTCAGCTCAGCTTGCCTGCCTGCTCCGTCAGCTCAGCTTGCCTGCCCCTGCCTTTCTCCTGCTCAAATTCCTCCTAAGCCTCGTAAGTCCCCGCACCTTCTCCTATCGCCGCTACCTGGAGCCACGCCTTCCTTGACGTACGGAGGATTCCTCTCCTCCTCTTTCCAGCAAGTCATCACTCCTCACCTCAATCTGCCGTTGCTCTCCAAGGCCTGGGAAAGAACATCTGAGTGAAAGTCTTAAATAAACCTGGTTTACTTCTACTCCTGAGTTTGTCATATTTTGGGTCCCTGAAAACGCATCCTGACAAAAAAAACTATTTGTCAAATAAAAATGCTTTGTGGCTTACAAGAGAAATGTGTAATCAACAGGTTTAGATTTAAATCTTTATTTACTGTCATATTTAAAAAAAAAAAATCAGATTAATCACACTCTTGAATTGTGATTGATCAAAATTAATCACAATGTTTTACTAGGTAAATTTTATACGACAATATGCAGCTTTTTAACAAAAACAGGCTAGAGAGCACGTTTCATTCATTGTCTGAAAATTTCAAGTGTTAACTCAGAAGGGGTGTGTGTGTGTGTGTGTGTGCGCGCACAAAACACATCAGTAAGATAAACAGAACTGTAAAGACTTTAATGTCTGCAGTATAACTAAAAGAAAACACTATATTCATGCAATTATTTAAACATGCAGTTGTAGAGTTAGGTTAATTCTTTAACAGTTCTAGCATGTCACCTGTCCGTCCTGGGAGAGGATCCCTCCTTTATGTGGACATCCCTGAGGTTTCTTACTTTTATTCTCTTTTAGTTTTTCCTTACAGAGAAGGAGGGTCTAAGGGCGGGGATGCCAGTTTATCTTAGTCTGTTTAGTTTAGCAACCAGCAATTGTTTCTATTTTATAACTGACTTTCTGTTCTTTTGTATAAATACAGGTGTGAAGCCCATTGAGACATCTGTGTTGTAATATTTGGCTGTATAAATAAAATTGAATTGAATTAAACTAAATCTTAATTCTGCTGCAGTTGACCTCAGTTCAGAGATTGGATTTCTCTATTTGAGGTACTTCCTGCTCCATTAGGTTCTCATGATGCTTCTTCATTTCAGTCAACACAGCCTGTGAGCTCAGCGTTTGTCTTCTCAGAGCATTTCACCAAGAGCCACAAACACCTGTCAGAGCTTCATTCCTGATAACCAAATATGGTTCTGATCATTTCTGGACAGTTGAGTTCAACCCAGAACAAAGGGAACCAGCAAATCACACTGGTCTCTGGTGCAAATCCCAAAACACCAGAAACTGTCCATTTTGCCTCACAGCAGCATCCCAGTGGGAACAGAGCGCTGACTGATGGTGTTCTTTCAAGAAGAAGACATGCTGACGTACGTTTCATGGGTGCCGAAGAAGAATATGGGATGTTTGTTGGCGGGGGGTTTGACCGCTCCATCTGGAAGTTCATCGATCTAAAAGACCAGAGAGAAGAATTTGAAAAAACTGTGAATAGAGCAGTTTCACCTGAAGAGGACGCCACCAAAAGTAACGTGATGGAGGCTGAACCTCAACGTTTCATTAACGTTAATTCACCTCTGAGTATGTTAGCTCAGGGGGTGCTCATTACGTTGATCGCGATGATGTGACGGTGTTGATAGCGGGCTTTATTTTTATATGTGTTAGCTAGGTATTACTAAAAAATAAACTTGCCAATGAAAGAAAGACATTCTAATGATGTTCAAAATCCAAAGAATTATCCCGCTATCAGTGTTTGAATGGGACTTTGACTGTAAAGCGCTTTGGGCCTTCGAGGAAGGTAGAAAAGCAGTTCACACGTGTACGCTATTTACCACTGAGACAAAGAAAGCCTGTTAGCTGTTTAGATATTTTTAATAGTTTAGTATCCATTCTTTTTCTTAACAGCTTATATAATCCAAAATAAGTATATATATATATATAAATATATATATATATATATATATATATGGTAGGTCTTTTAGAACTTGTCTCAAAAGTACAGTAGCTCGCATTGCCAAATAAGTGTTAGCACTGAGCACCCGTGTTTGCCGGAACCTTAAAGTTAGCCAAACTTATAGAATCGCCACACGATGAACAAAACATCGGTTTTTCAGGTTCCACACTTATACTAGGATGAATGTTCCTGACAGGAAGTTTGACTGGTTTCTATGGCAACACTAACGACTGTAATATCAACCTATAAATGTCATTAAAAAAGACAAGAACAATAATGAAAACTGGTAATGACTATAGAGTAAAACAAATATTTGTCGTAAAAATTCTGATAATCATTTTGTTGCTAAAACTCTAAATGAGTCTTTAATGTCACTTTTTTTCACCGCTGAATATAAAAAAACCTTAAGCTACATACTACAGTTCTCTTTTTACCGCCATGAACACGTGGATCTTAGCGGGAATTTGGCTCCTTTTCCCCGCAAACCCGTGAACTTTGAAACTGATGGAGAACCGCAGCTCTCATCGCTCAGGCAGCCCGGATCCAACCGAACCCTCCGCCGAACCGCGTCCTGCAGCGTAGCGGCAGAGCTTCGGATCCTCCCGCCTCCCCGCGCGCCCACAGCCCCCACTCACCCTCGCGGGCCAGTGCGGGTATCCCTTCATCTTGGCAAAGACCAGGTCTCCCGCCTTGAAGTCTCGCGGCCGCGGACGAGCCATGTTTCCGGTGTGCGCTCGCGCTGTGAGCAGACCGGGCCTCAGCACTGCGTTCACCGGAGGACTGCGGGTCCAGCTGACAAATAAATGACAGAAAACCCGCGGGAAACGGAACCGGACACAATATTACACACCTACGAACCCAATCTGACGTAAGTACGGTTGAGAATATTACAGAGCGCGTAGCCGAATGACAGATGGAACAATTCAACTTCCGCTTTTCAAAATAAAACAAAATTCGACTTCCGCTGATTCTACGCCTTTTTGCCCTCATTTTCCCTTTTGTTTATCGTTTTAATCTCAGACTAAATATAAGAAATAATGAAGAACAGTTTGTCCGAGTTCCTTTAAAACGTTATGAATTCAAATGAGCATAAATAATGTTTTCCCAAAGTCTGTGACTCTTTGTCTAACTTTGTCCATGTGTTTACCTGACCGTCTGAACAAAAAGACACAATCATACACAATCACAAAAATAAACAAATTCCATTAAAAATGTTAATATGCGCACACACACGTCTGCACTCACACTGTTAACCTCGTCCATGTTCCAATGAGCTTTCAAAGCTGCCAAACAAAGCAGTTTATCTGTCACAATGTCTTTCGGATCAAACAGAGCAGTGTGAAAGCGCTTTATGATATTGCTCTGGTTGTGTTTACATCACCATCGTAGGCGTGTCTTAAAAACTGAGTTGGTTACTTATTGGGATTGTATCAGATTACCTGTGCATGTGATTAAAGACTAACAGAAAGATTTTTCATTTATTATAGCTGGTTCTTTTCTGTTCTGCTTCGGGAACAACAGTAGATGTTCTTTCTCCATCTGGAGCCCTCCGTGATGGTTCCTGAACTTTCATGTTTGCCAGACATTGATGTGGGGTCCAGAGCCGCACCTCCGTCTGCCTTTTTTGAATCCAGGGACTGTCCTGGATCCCTCGGAGCGTGGTTCTGTGTTCCACATCCGGGTGCAGGATTCCATGAATGAGCCTCTGAGCCTCGGATGAAACGGGTACGGCATCTAGGAAGGGAATCTTATGGTCCATCCTTTGTTACGGTGGTGCAGGTGAAGGGTGCACATGCGTAGAGCATGTTGTACAGAACCACACCCATGCTCCACACATCAGACATCTTGGGATTATATGGAGATTGTCTGAGCACTTCAGGTGCCGCGTACGCCGCAGTGCCACAGTAGGTTTGGCTGAGCATTACCTGACCGTCCCTGTAGGTCAGCGTCTTGCTGAGGTCAAAGTCACACAGTTTGAGGTTGGAGCTCAGGTCCAGCAGCAGATTCTCACATTTCAGGTCTCTGTGAGCCACATCTCTGTCATGGAGGTACCGAATGGCCTCACACAGCTGTTGAAACAGTCTGCAGCTCTCCTCTTCAGGTAAGGCTCCACCTGCAGCGATGAGGTCAGAGAGGCTACCTCTCCCACACAGCTCCATCACCACATACACCTTCACAAACACAGAATTAGAGGACAGAGGTTTACCGTTGGAGACTAATGTTGTTGACAAACCTTCACCAGAAACATCTGGAACAAAAATGAAGCAGAACGTTTCAAAATCCAAACCATAAAACCATGAAGGTTCAGATCCATAGAAACCTCAACGGTTTGTCGTCTCTGCAGCAGACAAACGTGTCATAAAAAGAAGCCAGATTTCCCAGTTTTACACCTCTGAAGGTCCTGAAGTGGGGTGACCCATTCTCCCATGACAGCCCCCAGGGGTAAGCCGGGCAGTCGTGGTTATGGTACCCGCAGCAAGTCATCTGGTCACCAGCAGGTCACTTATGAATGTTTGGCTCTTTAAAGAGAGTTGCCATGGTGACGATGACTGCTGTCATTTGATGAAGACACCCCCCCCCACACACACACACACACAAATGTGAAAAACAATTAAAGAAAAGTTTCTGCTAAATCTTAACAAAACCAACAAGGTTGACGTCTTTTATTGGTTTGTTTGTTTATTGTAAACGACCAGTCTGACCAGGTTGCCACGGTAACAGACTGGTCCACATATTTTCTTTGTTACAGCCAAATGGTTTATTGAAGTTTGAAGGCAGTAAAACCTTTAAAAGAGATGGAGCAAAAAAAAACTTCAGAACCTCCACCTGCTGTAGACTCAAAGTAAGCTGGACCTGAACTCACCACAGCCAGACGTGACTCAAAGATCTCGTGGGTCTTCACGATGTTCGGATGTTTCAGCGAAAGGATCAGCTTCTTCTCATGAGTCAGAAACTTCTCTCTGAATGTGAAGCTGAGCTTGTTTGTGTTGATGACTTTTATGGCCACAAGTCTCCTGAGGTGGGTGGAGTGCGCCGCTACGACCTTACCAAAAGCGCCTTCTCCGAGCGAGCTCTTGAAAGTGTAACCATGGCACTCCATGAAGGTTTTATCCATGACACATGATGTGGTGATGACACAACTGGGGTGATCTGTTCTCCGCTGGACAGTTACTAGGGTTTCAGCATTATGATGTCACACTGACGTGGCCCCGCCCCTTTGAAGGAGCAGACATAAACAATGGCGTCTGACAGAGAAGCTTAAGTCAGCGACAAATGACTTGAATCATAACGCTAATAAACCAGAGGATGAAGGAGACGAGAAGAAGCAGAACCAGAGCAGCAGCGACATCATGAAGAGTTTACATGAAAGTTTGATTTTAAAACTATTTTAAAATCATTAAAAAAGTTTAGCTGCTAAAACCATTCGTTTCAACGAGTCCAAAAATGAAAAAATCCCTCCGAATAAAGGACGTTATATTTTAAAATCCCTCAAGATCTTCTGCAGCTGAAGGGTTTGATTCTCTGCCCAAATCCATTCAGTTTAGTCTCATAGGAAATCCTGATGAACAGGAAGCTCCTTCTGGGGTCAGTTTAAGGTGGAATGACGTTCCCGATGGAAAAGACGCAGCAGCGAAACAACAAGCACAATCATTGGCAGACAGCCTACAAAAACCACTTCTACCTGAGCTGTCCTCGTCTACGGTGTAGGTGAAACGGCGGATCATTCACAACGTTGGATGCAGGTGTTCCAAAAACAACACCTGTAACCATGACAACCCACCCAATAAATATAAAGAGTCATAAACATATGATGGGCAGGAGATCACAATAACAGTTGAGCTATCAGCCGACTGAACCATTTGTCTGGCATCTGAACACGCTGCGCTTGGAGAAAGACGCCAATGTGAAACACCGTCAGTGTTTGGTAAATAAATCCGGTTCATATGTTTGTGGTTCTGAAAGAGCTTCAGAAACACAAACCTCACTGTTATTTTATGGACAGGAAATGAAGAATCATCCATCCAACTTTACACAATAAAAGCTTCTGATTCTCATCGTCCAGGAACAACAGGAGGAGAGTCAGGCTCTCACATGACCACCTTATCAAGTCAAAAACAATCAAACTTTATTCATGAAGCACTTTTCAGCGCCCTTACCCTCCTGACCCCCCCACACCCAACACCATGAGACCTAAGTGACACATGAATGAAACTCAGGATGGAAATAAACTGCAGGGGAAACCTGGCTTGATCCTGATGCAAGGAAATAGCATTTAGGGGTTCGGTCCACGCCAGCAACTGATGTCACCACAGGACACCCCCTGATCAAAGCCAGCAGTCTGACCCCCCACCCACCTACACCCACACACACACACACACACACACACACACACACTCCAAGACAGCGCTTGGGCCATTGTGTAGGGTCCTCCTGAAGAAAACTCATCATTTTAAAAAGTAACATTGATACAAGCAAAAGCAGAGATAATTAAATAAACAAGTGGAAGTTAGTTGAAGAACAAAAATCCAAAATAGATTTACTGTAAAATAGATTGTCACAAAATCAACTGACCACGAATAAAACAGAAAAAGGATCATTCATTCATCTTCTATACCGCTTTGTCCCTTTCGGGGTCACCGGAGCCTAACCCGGCTACTCATGGGCAAATGCAGGGGACACCCCTGGACTGGTCGCCAGTCTGTCACAGGGGCCACAAACACACACCCATACACACTCACATCCACACCTAGAGACAATTTAGAGACCAATGAACCTATGAAGCATGTTTTTGGACGGTGGGAGGAAGCCGGACAAAACCCACACGTGCACGGGGAGAACATGCAAACTCCACACAGAAAGGTCCCCCAGCCAGGACTTGAACCGGGAACCTTCTTGCTGTGAGGCAAGAGCGCTAACCACTGTGCCACCGTGCAGGCCTTTAAAAAAAAAAAAAAAGGATCAAGAAATCAAATGAGTATTCCAACTTTAGGAATAACTTTATGAGGAGTTTTTCTGAGGTAACCAAGTGTTGCAGCTCAACAGTTCATAATATAAACCTCTGCATTTATTTAGAGGCTTAAAACTGGACCGGCATCAGAACCAACCAGGTTCAGGTTGGGTTTTTACCAGGCTCAGTTCCTCATAAACTGAAGACAGAGGTTTCTTTTCATATTCTTACTTCGTTAAGTTTACATCCACATGAACATGTCATGAAATATTTGAAATAAATCAGAGCTGGACTGTTATCGCTGACTTTCTGTGGAGGAACCTCTGCTGCTGTTGGTCCACCATAAATTCTGGGGACATCAAGTATCCGAGCGCTCGTGTGTCACTTCAATGGATCCCAACAGAAACTGTGGTTGCTTAAGAAAATCTAAAGCTCAGGAAACTCTCAACATCAGTTGATTAAAAGTCCTGAAATGTTTCTGTGGAACTTCACTCCTGCATGATGACCAAGAAAGAGATGCTGCAGTTCAAACTCAGAGCTAGTCTGAGGAGCTGCAGGAAGCTCCCAGAAGTGGCACCATGCAGCATCTCCATGCAACACTGCGGTCAAGACCGCAATAATGCAGAGACAGCAAACCAACAGGATCCAGGCAGGAAGGCAGCAGAAGATCACAGAGAACCCAAACCAAATTCTGTTCCCAAGCTTCAGCCAACAACTTCTCTTCTCATGAACTTCCTCTGTCAGACAGACTGTAAGGAAACGTGCACAAATGAATACACCGAAGACTGCAGAGGCAACCATGTGCACTTCCATCTGCACAACGACCAAGAAGACAACCAAGATTGGAGTAAAAACTGTCACTATCAGAAGTTCATGTTGTTGAAACCAATTTTTTCATGTCAATCTGTTTGAAGTTTTTCTAAAAATCTTTCCATAAAAACACATGAGACGCAGTGGAGTTAAGGTCATGTTCATGAGTCTTACACTGATCTGTCTCATATTTCTAGAGGGTCACTCTACTGAGAATATGTTTTTATGTCCAACACTGAACTCCAATGAAAAATGATTATTATATCCCAGAAGCAGATTGGATGATGGTATCTTCAGCCGTCACTGCCATGTGAGCAGAACCTGGACCGAGAAGCTCTCAGAGGACAGAAACTGTGGTAGAGAAGCGTTCCTGCAGCTCTTCCAGCAGATGGCTGTGTGTTAACGTTGTGTGCTTCCTGCCTCCTCTGAGCTTTCATTGTACAGCTGTGGTTGGTCCAGTAGGGGGTAGCAGAGACAAACAGAACACTGGGGCCCCACCGCAGCTCCTGTGTTGTTTCCAGACGACCTTTGTGTTGGTCTGGCCTCTAACACCCCCCACCCCTCTGCTCTATGTCCCCCAGTGCTGCTGTCAGCTCCCATCATGCTCCACGGCTGCAGTCATAACAACCCCCCCAGCAGGACCCCCCCAGCACGCTCAGTTTATCACACGTTTTACAGTTTCACACTGTTCACAGTCAAACCTTCATGTGGCATCACTGTCAAAAGGAGCCCCCCCCCCCATGACACCAACCCTCTCTCCGGCTTCCTGACCGGACTTGCCTTAATCTGGTTTGCGGCTGACACCCCAGCTCTAAATAAAGGATCTAAACGTTTCAGAGATTGTTTTGCCACTGTGGCCCCCACAGCAATGACATCAGCTGGGGGGGGGGGGGGCAACACCTCCCTGTGGTCTGTGAAGGCCAGCCAGGATGAATCTGAGAAAAAGAGGCAGACATCCAGTAAATAACTGCGGTTGTGGCCCCCCAGAAAGCTTTAGGCTGGCTGGAGGGGGGAGCTGCATGATATGCCAGGCCCTGACACGACACCCAGACCCAGAGCTGTTCCCCCCCCACGGAAACATCACCCCCGCCTCCACAATTTGTGCACTTAACACTTCAGTTGGCACCTGACAGGTGCTCATGCCCCGCGGTGCGCATGAGGGTCCATGAACAAGGGTCTGTGCACGAGAATCTGTGCATGAGGGCCTGTACATGAGGGTCTGTACATGAGGTTCTGTGCACGAGGGTCTGTGTACGAGAGTCTGTGCACGAGAGTCTGTGCACAAGGGTCTGTGAACGCCTGCCATAGCTGAAGCAGCATCACACTCGGCGCCTCAGTTGGCGTGGAGAAGCTCCTCCCATCAGCCTGGACCAGTGTGAGGACTCCAGGAGGTCACGGTCAGATCTGCTGCACCTTCTGCTCAAGTCCATGTTCTGAGTTCTGAAAGAAAACAAAGACGTTCATGGATCTATTTAATTGCAAGTGGATGCATCAGAATGGGGCGGAGCTTGGAGCTTGTGGCTCTGCCCAGCATATTTTCTACGTCACAAATACAATAGCAGCTCCTATGTCACTGCTACAGGCTTTTCAAATAGCATGTTTTCATTTGCTCCAGACTCACAACAAGTTGAATAAAGAAATAATCAGAAATGCAACAGGACGCATATGAAAGATCTTCAATTCTTTCATATGCAATCATAGCACTGAGAATGCAGGACAAACTCTCAGTGATGGCCTGTTGACCGTAATGATTCTAAAAGGCCTGCCTGACTCATTCAAGCCATTCTCTGTTTATGTGACAAAAAGTGATGAGAAGTTGACCTCTGCTGAGTTCCAAACCAAGCTGAGAAGCTTTGAAAGCAAAGCAAAGTTTGCTGCTGCTGGAGTTGTTGAGGACAGCATGATTCAAGTGAGAGGAAGAAGAACCTGGAACACAAAACTCAGGTTAAAGCTGCAGCCAGAAAGGCCACAAAGCCCAAGAGTGCACCTCAAACCACAGTGCACGCAGAGAACAGAGACTGGTGCAGTTCAAGCAGGAGTCCCACACACAGAGATGAAAACTGTAGGCGGCGACAGAGAGACAAAGTCAAGAAAGCGGTGGATGAAGATCACACATTCACATTTAAAGTGGACCAGCTGGACTGCGCCCACATCACTGGAGTGAAGAGGAAAGGCCTCACGGTCAACTCTGGAGCAACAACGTACATCATCACTGGTCTCCAACCACAGAGCCACACTCTAGAGCTGGCTGATGGCGTGAGAGCTCAAAGCATCTGAGAGACAGCAAAGACCCACCAGTGGACATCCTGGTGAAGGACGCATTGTTCATCCCATCGTTTCCACAGAACTTCTTCTTAGTCAAAGCTGCAACAGCCCAGAGAGCAGCAATGATCTTTAAGGAAGGTCAGAACAAACTCATTCACAAAAATGGAACAGTCTTCACAATTATGGAAGACTTTTGTTTTCTGAACGCTCTAACAGAAGAAGCTGATGAATGTAATGTTTATGATGTTCAAACTTGACATAAACTCCTAGGTCACTGTAACCACGAAGACGTACTGAAGTTAGAAAACGTTGCAGGTGGAATCAGAGTTAAAGATAAAACGGAGAAGTCTAACATGACATGTGAAAAGCAGAAACAGAGTCTGACAAAAAGGCAACTAAAGCACTAGAACTGGTTCATGCTGATTTGGCTGAACCTGTAGAACCAGCTGCAAAAAAAGGATTTAGATATGCATTAGCCTTTACTGATGACTATTCAGGAGCTGTTTTTACTTGTTTCCTCAAAGCTAAAAGTGATGCTGTTAGAGGAACAGAGAAGTTTACTACTGATGTTGCACTGTATGGGAAGATTAAATGTATCAGCTCAGACACTAAGGGAGAGTTTACATCAGAGTTTGAGTCTCTTCTAAGTAAAAATGCCATCAGACATGAAACTTCAGCACCTTATTTGCCCCATCAAAATGGGACCACTGAAAGAAACTGGAGGCCTTTTTGAGTTGGGGAGATTCATGTTAATTGAGAGTAAATTGCCAAAAGAGTTGTGAACATATGCTGTTCAGACTGCTATGATTATACACAATAGATGTTACAACAGATGTAGAGGGCAAACTCC
This sequence comes from Adrianichthys oophorus, assembly GCA_036245035.1. Lineage (NCBI taxonomy): Eukaryota > Metazoa > Chordata > Actinopteri > Beloniformes > Adrianichthyidae > Adrianichthys > Adrianichthys oophorus. The sequence goes on from BSAI01000210.1 coordinate 641,492, forward strand.
ACATTACATGTTATCTGGAAGGATACCATTCCATGATACCAGACTGTTTTGCATACCAGTATAATAAGAAGAAGTTGGATTCACATTGTGAAAAAGGGATTTTTGTTGGATATGACAAAAACAGTCCTCTCTATCTCGTTTTCTATCCTGAAAAAGGGAAAGTTGTCAAAACAGATTGGTCAAGTTTGTCACAAAATGTAAAAATGCATGTCATACGCAGACAGAAGATGAGATGTTTGAGCTCATTCAGAGTAGAAAAACAGTTAAAAACCAAAACCCAGAAGTAGTGACCGAAACAGTTTCACAGGAAATAAAAACAGAATCATCCCACACTGAAACTAATGTTGATGAAGATGAGAGCGGTTTGACAATATCCCAAAAGACAAAGAAGAGCACCTCAGTATTATGGATATGAAGCTAACTTTAAAGATAATGACCAATCTCTAACCAGTACTGACTATAGAGATAGAGCCTCATGTGATGAACCACAGTCATCATCATTTACCCTTTCAAAATAAAAGAAAACTAAATAATGGCGTGTGCAAAAGTTTGGACAATTTATAATATGCACCACCCCCTTTGGAAAAGCTGAGACCTGACAGTGTCATGGATTGTTCACAATCATGGTTTGCAAAGACCAGCTGATTCCAGGTGGATCGTCTGTGTTCCTGTCTTTGGCCGTGACCTCGCCTTTGGTTCTTCCAGCAACCCCAGCTGTTCTACAACTCCATCTGGATGAAGCCCATCTGCTACACTATTCAAACATGTTGTTTATTTAAATATTTAGCTGTTATTTTAACTTGTAGCTGTTTATCTAGACGTGTTTGTTTATTAGACATATACTTGTTATTCAACCATGTAGTTATAGAATTAATGAAGCTCACTTTTCTTTAATAGTTCTAGCACATCACCTGGTTGAGGATCTCTCCTTCATGTGGGAAACCCTGAGGTTTCTTAGTTTTTCTCCCCAAAAAAAGATAGGATTTTTTAATGAGTTTTTCCTCATCGAGAAGGAGGGTGTAAGGGCAGAGATGTTTGTTCAGCTTAGTCTGTTTAATAAACAGCTATTGTTTACTTTTACATGGTTGACGTTTTGTTTCTTGCAATATACTGATGTCAGTCCAATGAGACGGCTAAAGCGGTGATATTGGGCTATAGAAATAAAATTGAATTGATTTCAATCTGAAAGATTGTAAATAATCTGATCATCTGACCTCGCTCCAACAATCAGCATCATGGGTTCTTCCAGCAGTTGTTCAGAACAATGAAACTGAAAATAGTTGATGCTCACAAAGCAGGAGAAGCTAGAAGAAAATAGCAAAGCCTTTTCAGATGCTGATATCCTCTGTTCAGAATGTCATTAAGAAATGACAGTCAACAGGAACAGTGGAAGTTAAAGCAAGATCTGGAAGAACAAGAAAAATCTCAGACAGAGCAGAAAAGCAAGTCCAAACCCACGTTTGACTGCAGCATCCCTCCAGAAAGACCTGCAGACTCTGGAGTTGTTCTACACTGTTCTACTGTCAAGAGATACTTGTACAAATATGGTCTTCATGGAAGAGTCATCAGAAGAAAACCTCTTCTACGTCCTCACCACAAAATTCAACCTTTGAAGTTCACAAATGAACATAGAAACAAGCCTGATGCTTTTTGGAAACAGGTTCTGTGGACCGACCCGGTTCAGATGGAATTTTTTGGCAAAGGTACATTTGGAGAAGAAATGGTCCAGAGTTTCATGAAAAGAACCTCTGTCCAACTGTTAAGCATGGGGGTGGAGCAATCATGCGTTGGGCTTGTATTGCAGCCAGCGGTACAGCAAACATTTCACCAGTAAAAGAAGAATGGATTCCACCAAATTTCAGTTTTTCCTTTTTAATCAAAATGGTGGTTGTGGCAAATAGTAGCCATAGCAAATGATTGTCGTAGGAGACAGTGGTTGTAGCACTCGGTTGCCATAGAGACTGATGGTAATAGCAAACAGTTGCTGTAGGAAACATTGGTTGTAGCAAAAGATTGGTATGGCAAACGGTGGTTGTAGGTAACGGTGGTTGTATCATACAGGAATGAAGCTCAAAGCCACACAGCAAACGTAGGAGTAAACAGCAGCGTCGATGATTCCCAGACGCCTCCATGAGCTGACATGGCGCCTTTGTGCGCTCCAATAAATGTTATAACACTAAAGAGCCTTTTACCTCTGTGCCCTAAATGACTTTGCTGGGTGTTGTAATCATGTTCGTCATGCCGCCATCCTTCTTGTAGTCAATGTCACGGTTTCATCCTTCCTCGCAATTCCCACGGCTGCGGTTGACAATTCAAAACAGCGCAGAGACGACTGCGCTCTGTCCTTGTCAATCACAAGAAGCCGACTCTTCCTTTCAGACTGCAGGGAGCGATTGTCAGGTGGCATTACTGTCCCGCGGACCCCGCCAAAAGTCCGCTTTTTTACATTACAAAAACACTGTTGATGCATTATTGAACAAAGAGATCAGGCAGAATTTCCTGGAAGGATGGTGAGTCGTGAAGCGGACAGCTGGAGCGAAGCTCTGATGGCGAGGCAGCGGTGAGGAGCTGCGACAGGCTGAGGAGCTGAACTCTAACGAGGACCGTTCTCCATCCTGAGGGAATAGACGGAGACAAACTCTTCTAAGTACCTTCAGAAGTGGAGACACCGTTAGTTCTGCTGAGGAGCCAACACTCAGGCTTCAGCTGCTTCAGGAACCATCGTTTCCTGCTGCTGTTCACAGTCTGAGCCTCCATGACGAAGACAAGTAAAGGTCCAACCTTCTTTAAAACCCAGCTTGGGTCAGAGATGAAGACTCAGCAACAGAGCTGACCTGAGACTGTTGTTCTGTCCAGACCAAAAAGAAAAGAAGTTCCACCATCGAGGAACAGAACAGACTTTTCTGCCCCAGTCTTCTTCACACATCTAAGAACTTTGAAGCTGCCTCAGCGGGGGTCTTGGTGTGGGGGTGACCCGGCACTCTCCCTCTTTCTTCATTCCATCGTCCACCTCAGTAGAGCAGAAACACTCACCTGAACACCAGTGTCAGCTCACCTTTGCACTAATAGTATGTGTGACAGAATGAGATGCTTTGTGTGTTGGTTTGTATGTATGAGTGTGTGAACTGTAGTTGTACATGTGTGTACATGTTGACATGTTTGTATGTGAAGACTTTTGGAGCCAACAGGAATGTGTGTAACATTTGAGTGTGGCCAGGCCCCGCCCCTTTAGACTAAAATCTACACCTGACAGCAATGATAATTAGCCCCCAACACCTAGTTGCTTTATGTTTCAACCGCCCCCCCGTAATCATCCTCCAACTTCCTTAACCCCTTTTCCCCCCGTTATTTTGTACCATTACCCCCTCCCTCTCATCCCTCTCTCTTTTTCTTTTCCATCTGCTCCAACAAAAAAAGTTTACAAACATAATCAATCATATAAATAAAGTTGATCCTAAATTACAAGAGGGGTTTATACAAATATACACCTTGTGTGTCTGAAGATTTACAAACCCGATTGTGACAGTAAAATCTGTCGAACACAAGAGACTCTCAACTCTGATCTGTTTGTTCAGCTGTTGGACAGGACAAGTTTAAAAAAATATTTTGGAACTTTCCTCCACTAGAGACAGACAGACGGTCCAGAAGGTTTGAAAGGAAGATATAATTGGACACTCATCTCTTTGGTCCATCAAACTGTGGGTCAGAACCCATTTAGAACAGAATATTACCAACTTATGTTCATAGACATGAATTTTCATCGACAATGTTATAGACATGAATATAGAGATGAATATAAACATTAATATAGACATGAATGAAGACATGAATGTAGATATGAATATAGACATGAATATAGAGATGAATATAGACATGATTATAAACATGAATGTAGACATTAATATAGAGATGAATATAGACATGAATATAGAAATGAATATAAACATGAATATAGAGATGAATATAAACATTAATAGAGATATGAATGTAGAGATGAATATAGAGATGAATGTAAAAATGAATGTAGGCATGAACATAGAGATGAATATAGAGATGAATGTAGACATGAATATAGAAATGAATATAGAAATGAATATAGAGATGAATATAGACATGAATGTAGAGATTGATTATAGAGATGAATATAAACATGAATATCGAGATGAATATAGACATGAATATAAAGATGAATGTAGACATTAATATAGAGATGAATATAAACATGAATACAGAGATGAATATAGACATGAATATAGAGATGAATATAAACAT
>BSAI01000210.1:691637-703794 GCA_036245035.1 Adrianichthys oophorus
ACAGCAGGAACAGCAGCAGCAGGAACAGGAACAGGAACTACAGCAGGAACAGCAGCAGCAGAACAGGAACTAAAGCAGGAACAGCAGCAACAGGAACAGGAACTACAGTAGGAACAGGAACAGCGGCAGGAACAGGAACTACAGCAGGAACAGCAGCAGCAGGAACAGGAACTACAGCAGGAACAGCAGCAGCAGGAACAGAAACTACAGCAGGAACAGGAACTACAGCAGCAGCAGGAACAGCAGCAGGAACAGGAACTACAGCAGGAACAGCGGCAGCAGCAGGAACAGGAACTACAGCAGGAACAGGAGCTACAGCAGGAACAGCAGCAGAACAGGAACTACAGCAGCAGCAGGAACAGCAGCAGGAACAGGAACTACAGCAGCAGCAGGAACTACAGCAGGAACAGCGGCAGCAGCAGAACAGGAACTACAGCAGGAACAGCGGCAGCAGCAGGAACAGGAACTACAGCAGGAACAGTGGCAGCAGCAGGAACAGGAACTACAGCAGGAACAGCGGCAGCAGCAAAACAGGAACTACAGCAGGAACAGCGGCAGCAGCAGGAACAGTGGCAGCAGCAGGAACAGGAACTACAGCAGCAGCAGGATCTACAGCAGGAACAGCAGCAGCGGCAGCAGCAGCGCACTCCTTCAGTTTCATGGATGCTGTTTGTTTTGCTGGCATGCGGCGCTCCTCCAGCCGCCCCCAGCCCTCTGCCTCTGTCATTCTCACTCAGTTGCTGAGCTGCCCCTCCACCCCCAGGAAGAAACAGTAACCCCAGAGAGCTCACAGAGGCAGATTGTGTGTTTGTGTCCGACAGGCTGTCTGGTCCTGGACAGCAGCAAACATGTCGTTCCTCCGGGCTCCACGCTCAGCTCTATTCCTCTTTGTGACCTCTGATGGGCGGGGTCATCTCAGCATCACGCTGAACGCCACAGGCCGGCCCGCAGAGCGCAAACGCTTCTGCCCCACTCCCCCTTACAAACGCAGTGTGAATCCAATTACCCGCTTTGTCTTTGAAAGGAGTGCATGATGGGAAACTTGGGCGAGGAGGACAACACGACTGTCAGCGTGATTCCACAGATGTCCTGATGGGCTTTGAATCAGCTGTGACTGCAGCACTTCCAAAATAAAAGCCTGGGCCGTGTCTCCTCCTGTGAAAACAAACCCCTTTGTTAAGATGAAATCCAAGAGGACAGCGCCACCTTCAGGAGCACCATGGTGCTTTGAAAGTCTTGAAACTCCTGAGGATTTGCCTAAGTTCACTCTGGCAGATTTGATCCAGAACTGGGTTCCTCCTCCTTTGGTTCTGCTCTGCTGGGTCTTCTTCAGAACCGTATCCATGCTCTTAGTATTACGTGGATGGAGAGTTGTGTTTCTTCTGAACAGTTCAAATGTCTGACGTCAGCCGTCTTCTTGTTGTCTGTGGAAGCTTTCAAAAGCCCAGCAGCTTCTGGTTTGATTTTGTTTGCTTTTTAAAGGTAACTCCCTCCGACCTTGAGGAGCGACCGGACAAACACAGACCTGGAACCAAAATCAGCACTTGGGTCAAGAGTTGTGCAGCAACAAAAGCATTCAGCTTTTTGAAGACCCAGGGCTTTCTAAAGGATGGTTTCTGCTTGTTCTTTCTGTTTGAGGCTGGGTGTTGAGTCTTGAGTAGCTTTGTGTTTGGGGGGGGTTCTGACTTTGAATTTTCATCTTAACATCTTGTTGTTTTTGTCTAAAATGTCAGAAGGTTCAGGGAGATCTCCTTCATCGTGTGAACAAATCCCTCAGGTTCTTTGCAAAAAAAATCCCGTTGAATCAGTTTGTGAAAGTCGGATGAGCAGGAATGCTTTCGCTTCTTGGCGATGCGTCCACACAGGGGGAGGCGTGTTTCTGCCTGCATGCATTCAGATGCTTTGCTGAGGACGGTGCAAAGTGTTAAATATAAGCAACAGAGAGTAAAAACAGGAAGACGGTCCTGATTGTAAAAAGTGACTGGCTGTTTTATTGACTTATTTTTGTCTCCGAGCTTTGGAGGCTTTTCTTTGACAAGAGCTCCAAACACGTTTTGCCTCACAGCAAAGTAAATATCACAGGCTCATGTTTCTGCAGCTGCTTCTCTCCAGCCCAGCTTATTGATCCCCACCCCCCCCAATTTTGAAAAATACATTTGAAAAGGCCCCGAGCTATCTGACACTGCTGAGGGCCCCGGCACACACGGGCTGCTCTAGAGCCCCCTGGGTTCTTCCAAGGACCCCGAGCAGCTCTGGCAGGAGTGGAGGTCAGGGGTTATCCTGTTGGGCCGTGTCCTGCAGGTCCCCCTCCCCCGATGCTTTCATCCAAACACATCTTCAATCCCCTTTAAAATCGGTGGAAAAAAAGCGCTCTTAAATGCCCCCCCCCCTGTACTCCTCTTCTTATCAACCTGTTTTGGAAGGCAGCTCATTTTCTGTTCTTGGCTCAGAAACTCATCCTTGGACTTCTGTCAGAAGAAATATGATCATAATATCGCTTTGAGGCTCCTCTACCTGACCTGACCACTCACCTTTCAGTATCTGTGGTTTGACCTCTGGAACGCTGAGGAGATGATGACTTTTGTGACTCAGAAATGTAGATGTCAGTTGAATTTATATGAGCTCAGACTCAAATGTGGCTCAACAGAGTCGACGTCTTTGTTTGGATTTCTGCAATATGCTCTGTAACAACTGCAGACACTGGATGGCAGTATAGTTTTCTTTACTGTAAACTAAAGCTGTGACACTTAGGCATTAAGGTGGATTTGTTTATCATCAGATAAACATGACATCATCTTAACATTGCCATCATTTTTATTAAAAGTTTTTTTTTTGCTAAAACAGTAACATTCTTTTAAAACATCTTTTAAAATAAGCATGTTAAGCAGCGTTAGCATCAGCGAGTCTTCTTAAACATTAGCATATTTGGTAACGTTAGCATCAGCCTGTCTGCCAAAACATTAGCATGTTTGGTAAAGTTAGCCATAGCATGTCTGCCAAGTCAGTAGCATGTTTGGCAGAACAACAAACATGTTAGCATCAGCATGTCTAGTAAAAAATTAGCATCTTTGGTATAGTTAGCATCAGTGTGTCTGCTAAAACATTAGCATCCCCATATACAATATGCTATATTATACATATATTATACATATACACCACAGACATCGTTGTGCTTTCATTTAACATAAATAGAACTGTGAAACCCAAAATTAACTTTTTGTCCTCCGTGCTCACAATAACATAAATATTTGTGCATTGGTTTAAACATACCTTAGAGAAAAATGACATTCTGCTGTGAAGAATTGTAAACTAAAAAAAAAATTAAGAAAACATAAGCAGATGAAGCCTCAGACCTCCATGTCCTCCACAGAATCTTCATCTTTTTCCATTTCAAAAGCACCACTGGTGAGTCTCTGGTTGCGGTATAGAGAGACCAAGGCTTTGAGGAGCTGATCTGGTTTCTTCTGTCAGTAATGATCTGCTCTGGTTTAGAGAAGGCTCTCTCAGGTGTCTGTACAGGTTTGTTGTGGAGGAGGTTTTCTATGGAATGATTTTCATGCAGACTCTGCATTATTTCTTTGTATTATCAATAAAAGTGAAATGGTTCCAGATTTGGCTTCTTAGAGGCCATTTTGAGGCCTAAATAAAATGTAAAAAAGAAAAGAACATGGCTCCCAGGAAGGAGACACCCCAGACACGGTAGTAAAGCAACGTTGTCACTTGGTCAAAGTTGCAGTAAAGTTCCAGTGAAAATGTAAAGCTAGATTTATGCAAGTTTTAACGTGTTGGGTTTGTAATGGACTGGTAGCTCTTCCAAGGTGTAATTTGCCTTTGCCTGACAGTGACTATGATAGGCTCCAGAAACCCTGTGATCCGGAAAAGGATTGAACGGGTTTGGTAAATGGACAGCTGAATGCATGGATGGTTGGATGTAATGCACGGTAGGTACATTTGCCAGGTCACTCTTGTTAAAAATAGGTTTTACTTACAGTTTTAAAAAAGCTACTGCACTTTGTGAACCAAACTTCTTAAAAAATAGAAACATCCTGATTACCTTAAAGATAAGAAAGTACTTCCCAAGTGTAACTATATACATGCTGATGAGGTTTCATTCAAGATGGTCAAAAAGACTTTAAGCATGAGTCCATAGTGGATGGAATTGTGTTTTCTGGGTAGATTTTTCAGGCTGCAGAGCTTCATAAATGATGCAGTCCTGTGGACACACTTGCAGCACCGGCCACAGCGCTCCCTGGTGGGGGTCAGAGATTGTTTGCTGTGTGTAGTTTCTGTATTGATGCATTTGTCCCCAGGTGGTACATTGATGTATTTGACTGACTTTACTTGGACAGGTGAGCAGCTGACTGTCTGTCTGATGTCATTAAGTTGCTTTGTACATGACTGTGTCAGACTGTGAACGCATCGATGTTTGTGGTTGGAAGAGCATGACAGAACATCGCATAGAAGGAAAAAACACGTCCAAACAGCTGAAGATACCCGACTCTACAGATCTATAGACGACAACATTATGGAGTTGATACTTTAAAAGACATTTGATTATTGTGGATATTAGAGTCAGCTATTTTATTTTGTCCTATTCATGAAAATACAGAAATGAAACCCTTTTAATCCAATATTTTTTCTTATTCTGAGCGACCCCAACCTTTCCTTTGATGCATCCGCATCCCTCCATCCATTCTCTTTGGACAATCTGCCCGTTCATTTGTTCAACCATTAGTCCCCTTTTTCATTCTATTTTCGTCCACTTTTCTCAGTTCAAAGCTGAAAGAGCTGCAGGAAAAGTAGAAAACATTAGAATGAGTTTTGTTAATGACGACTGATTTAATCCAGTTGAGTCCGGATCAGTGAGACCAGAGAATCTTTCGGTTGTAGTGACGTGCGGTCAGGTGAGGCAAGTGAGACACGGCCTCACCTGTCATTGTGATAAAATAGAAAATAAAAGTACCTTAAATAAATATTATTTTACTCTGATCCATGTTAAAGATAGATTTTCAGTTGACTCGACGCGTCTTCAACAGTTTCTGAGGTTAAAATCGACGAATTTGAGTGTTGCGCAATCACATACAGAGCGGAAACTCCGGGTGAGGCTCCGGAACGCTCTGCCTCATGTCTGACTGCAGGACTCAATACAAACAGGGACGTGCGGTCAGAGCGCTGGCTGTAAGTGCAAAGAAAAGTCAGCGGTTAGGCAATCCTCTTTAGTCTCTAGGGGGCAGACGTGAGCTGACCACTGCTGCAGATACACTGGAGCGTCACCAGAAGTAGCCGTTGAAAGCCGGCGTGAAGGTCAAGAACAGCGGGGTTTTTTTCATGCTTGCTTGATTTGCTTCATTATGGAGGATTATATTTTAAAATTAAAATATTTTCTTACAACTGGATTACCAGGCAAAACGGAAGATAATCGAGGATGGAAGTCCCACGCCGGAGCTGAAAGGTTTGCTGCAAACTGCAATACGAGGATGTCGTTCGTTTCATTAAACTAAAGGAAAATAAGGAAGACTTTTCCATCAGGGTCATAGAGCTTTTAAGGAGAGGGATCGCCGTATGGACTTCATCTACAAGTAAAGGTAAGGCCAAACATGGTTTTAATTTTTGTTTTGTTTTTTTAAATAACATGGGAGTAAGTGGAAAAAAGTATTTGAAATCTAAATTTTAGGCCTAAAAGAATTATTTTATGATTATTTTCTCAGACAACATTTGATAACACTGATTAAAGAACCAGAAGTTGCAGGCAGGACTTCTGGAATGGAGTAAACCCGCCCCCTTACCCATCAACCATTTGTTTACCCTCTGTCCCACTAGGTTACAGCCCCCCCCCCCCCCCCCCCCCCCCCACCCCCACATAACATTCCTAGTTGAACAAAAATGGCGAGCGATATCAGAGGTATCCAGCCATCCAGTTCTGACCCAGATTCCAGCTCAGAAAAACAAAGACGTTCACGGATCTGTTTGTCATCAGAATGGAGCGGAGCAGGGAGCTTGTGGCCCCACCCATTGTAGTTTGTACATCACACTCACAAGCTTTATCAAACTGCATATTTCCTTTTCTCCTCCTACACAATGATTTGAATAGAGAAATACTCAGAAAGGCAGTTTTCATGTTAATTTTCTTTCTCTGTGTCCTTCAGCGTCAGAAAAATGCTACAAGAACATGTTAAAAACACCAGAAACAGCCTTTTCATCAGAGTGGGTGTTGAAATGGTTAAACTTCTGAATAATCTGGAGATGTTTCCTCAACAACAGTAATGTTAGTAATGTTGGAGGATTTGGGAAAAGAAGAAATGTTTCACTTTTTAAGCTCAAAGTTTCTCAAGAATCCAAATGTCTTTAAAGGCGCAACAGTGGAGGTGTTCAGCATGGTTCATTCATCTAAACGTTAGAAGAACAAGAAAGTTCAATCGTTCAATCTTCATGTTGTTGGTTTTAAAAGAGGAACCTTCTCCCAGAGAAAGTATGGCTGTTACCCAGAATGCCCTGCTTTAATGCTGCACCTCAAAGCTCTACCAGATGTGTTGGTCTAAGCTGCTGCACAAACACAACCTGCAGGTCCCGTCCCCGTCTCAGATCATGACTCAAGTTGTAGCTCTGACCTCGGGAAGGGGGCACTTCCTCTGAGTGAGCACGTGGGGGGGTGAATGTAAAGCTGCACTGTGACTCTGTCTGGCAGCTTTGTGAGGACGGACACAGAACTTGTCTGGTTTGGTTGACATGTGTTTCTTGCAGCTCAGCAGAACCCCAGGAGGACAAAGACTAACATGTGGGAGGCCTGAGCGGGTCCATCAAAGTCACGTGTGCTCATTTCACCTGCCATGGGGGTGTCACCTCACGCCATCTCAGAGCTGCTGCTGAAGGAACTATCTGAAAATTCAGTTCATTTCTATAGCTCAAAATCCCAACCAGAGCCGTCTCAATGGGTTTACACCAGTATTTATGCAAAGAGCATAAAGTCAGTCATAAAATAAAAACAATAGCTGGTTGCTAAACTAAACGGTAAATGGCGTTTACTTATATAGCACTTTTCTACCTCCATTGAAGGCCCAAAGCGCTATACAGTCACGCTCCCAGTCACTCATTCACACACTGATGGCGGCTCCGCTGCCGAACACTGGCACCAACCTTCCATCAGAGGCAATGTGGGGTTCAGTGTCTTGCTCAAGGACACTTCAACACATGGGCAGGCAAGGCGGGAATCGAACCTGCAATCCTTCGATCAGAGGACGACCGCCCCACTGCCACACCACAGCTGTCCCCCCCAAACTAAACTAAACTGGTATCACTGCCCTTCGACCCTCCTTCTCTGTGAGGAAACCTCATGAAGGAGGGATCCTCTTCCCGGACGGACACGTAATGATCTAGAACTATTAAAGAAGAATCCTCTCATCTAACTCCACAACTACATGTTTGAAAGGTGCAGCAGATGGGTTTCATCCAGATGGAACTGGGGCTGTAAGACGAGCCGGAGGCGAGGTCCACAGCTAAAGACAGCAGCACAGACGATCTAGACCATGTCTACTGAAGACATTTCTAAATCCAGCTTCGACTCTTCCTTTTCAGTCATGGATCCTTTTGGACCTGCAGGGTTCCAGAACCACAGCAAAGTCACGTGTGATCATCGTAACGGCACTTCCTGCTCAACATTTAACCCCTCCCATGAGCGGGCAGTAAGCCGCAGTCAGAAACCGTTTGCTGGTTCCACATCCTCATCTGCAGTAGGACACAGACTCCCACCAGAACACCAACGGGTTCAGTTTGATGTTTTAGCGTCTGAGAAGGTTCTGGAGACGTTCTGATGTTCAGACTGCAGGAACAGCAGAACATCTTTATCAGCTTCTCTCTGTTGTTGTTGTGTGGATCGGGGGGGCTGAGGAGCTGCAGTTTAACCTGGGGGGGGGGGGGGTTACATGCATGTGCTCAGTGTCATCTGACTTTCAGGCTGGTTTGCTGATCTCCTCTGATGTACAGTACATGACACGAGCCTGGAAGCTCAGCCAGTAATCAGCAGCCCCCCCCCCCCCCCCCCCCCCGCCCCCCGTTCCTCACACACTTCCTTAATGGGGGGGGCTCCCCTTCTGTTCTCCAGTGAGCTGGAATGAGAGGATTGGAGCGACTGGAGTCAAAGAAAGCCAAAGATTTCTGCGAGCTGTCCGGCGCTTCAGAGCCGCCAATTAGCACCACCCCCACCCCTCTGCAGGACCCAGCTGTGGTGGAGCGGGCGGTAGCTGTCCTGCTCATACTGTGTTTGAGCAGCACCCCTGAGGCAGCTGAGTCTGGTCTGGAGCAGTGCTGAAGGAAGGAGAACCGAGCCACAAACCAGAAGCTGTGAAACGCGAGGATGGTCCATCAGGAACCGAGTCCTAACCGCCACAAACTCAAAAGCTCACAAAAATTTACACACACCTAGTACCAGGTGAACATGAATTTTAGGCACAGTGAACGACCCCCCCCCCAGACAAAATGATGACATCACCATGGGGAAAAAAATGAACGGAACCAAAATCTCATATGGGGCTCAACAAAATACTTCAGGATCCACAAACAAAGCCAAAACACAGTGAAATCCAAAGCAAGTCTGACATTACTTTGGGGTGGCAATTTTGTGGCAAAATGTGAAATTTGGCCATTTTCCCAGAATATGGGAATCAAGACTTCCCACACATGATGGTTGGAGACTTAACCACCAGGTTAATCACCAAAGTTTTGTTGACCTTTAACCTCAGGAACAGGCTGCCATCTTGGATCTAAAATCACCTTTAGTATCTTCTACAAATATAAAGCCCTCCTAACTCCCCGAGCATCACTGGGAGGCGCCTCTGGAAACAATGTTGGGTTCAGAAGTTTGTAGATTTTGAACGGCGTTGGCGTGGCGGGCTCACAAAAGTTGCATTCTCCTGCTGCTCGGACATTTTTTACCAAAACATTGTGAAAAGTTAGTGCATGAATCGTTGGCTGAAGCTGAACAATATGATATGACACACAATATGAACATGATAGGAATGTGGGCGTGGCTAAAAGCAAAAAACCTCCATTCCCAAGGAAGTCCAAAAGTTAGAAAGTCGACCTGTCCATCACCCCCGGGAAGGACCCCCGGGCAAGTAACCACAACATGGTTGCTATGGAGATGAAACTAACAGAATAACTGTCATTTCAAAAGACATTATTCTTTCATGAATTCGTCTCATTAAGTTCTGATCGGGGGGGGGGGTGTCGGAGTTCTGCTTCTGTGGTCCTTCTCTCCTCCTCATGTTTTCACCTCCTGCTTTCTTTTGCGGCACAGCTCCATCAGCAGGGACACCGTCTTTCGTCTTTCTTTGTGGTTTTCCCGGATGAGCGGTTTGGAAAAATTACGGAGAGTTCAGGTTTCTCGCTTCATGGTGTCGTCAGTTACTCTGAGCTTTTGCAGATAAGGCCAAAGACTGACCCGGCACATCTGGCGCTCGGGGCGGGGGGGTCCGTACCAGCCTCTGAAGGGAGCTGCCTGCCTGTCGCAGTCTGATTTATAATGTCAGAGGAACGCAATGTGTAGAACGTGACATAAACAGGAATGCTGCCAGAGTCCAGAGATGAAGATGGAGTGTCTGGGAGGACTCCTCCTCCTCCTCAGCCGAGCCTACCGCCTCGCTCTCCGGACAAACATGCATTCCAGAGCAGACCAGCTATCTCCAGTTCTGAGCCTTATCAGGATCTGACCCACACCCCCATTCCTCCCGCCCCACTGGGCTCTGCTGGCGGCAGCGGTTCTCCGTGAGGCGAGCTGGAGCTCAGCAGCTTCAGGAGACGGCGTGTTCTCCCAGCGCCTGAAACATTCATGCAGAAGCCTGATTAGCCATGCCGTCACAGGACCACTGCTTCTTACCTATTGATTTTCTCTCCACTCACTCCCGGCCCAATCCAAAAGGCCTGGGGGGGTCTCTTTGCAGCCGAGCGCCTCTGGTCGCCTCCGGCCCGGTCTCAACAGAGAGGCGAGCAGAAGACTGCAGGTCAAAAACGTTTTCTGGAGAGGAGTGAGCGCTGCCACAGTCATGAACCAGAGAATAAATGTTTTATTTTTGTTCTTTCAAAGATCCAATCAGGAATGTCCTGGAACATCAGAGGATCATTTCCTCAGCATGTGCACCCCGAAGCAGGTCTGATATGTCAGGAGTTTCTGCATGAGGCTAAACCAGTCTGGAGAAAGACGTGAAGGTCTCTAGTTACACTACATTTACTTAGTTACATCAGGTGACCCTGTGAAACGGCACGACGTTCTAAGGTGGTTGGATTCAAGAGGAGGAACTGGTACTGTAACCATGGTCTCCTGGTCCCTCGTTTTCCACCAGGACCTGTTCTGTTTCCTCCCCCGCAGGAGGGGGCAGTGTTCCCGGTTTTCATTGGTTTATTGTCCATCAGTGAAAAAGGGCCTGTGAGCGCATACAGGACCTCTCGGGTGCGTCTATTGTCCGTCTTGCAGGCGCAGCATTGTTTGACGTTCGGTTTCCTGCCGAGACGTTTTAAGTGATTGACAGGCAACATGAACTTACATTCCAGGCCTGGAGGGCCTTTGTCCCCACATGCTCCGCCCACTACTGGTTTACCTGGGTCACATGTGTCCAGGCAGTTAGAGGATGTGGCGCCAGAGTTTTGAGAAGCAGCACGCTGCTCTAAACCTCCCAAACAACCAGATCCCATGACTCTGTAGATGCTGGCACAGGTGTAGCCAGGTGAGTGTTGCTCATGTTCGGCCCATCCAGGTGTATGGAGACCACATCCACGTGTGCAGGTGGACGCCCTCACCCTGGTGGCAGGGAGCAGCAGCTGTCATGCTTCACCACCAATCCAGTGATTGATGAAGCCCTGAAAAACCTGATGAGTCACAGCAAACCTCATCGTTATCAGAGTTGGCATTCTTCTGCTGCCGATAAGCTGTGAAGCAGAAAGTTCTCTGCGCTCCTTCATTCAGGTTTCCTGCTGGAACTTCTGGGTTTGAGCTTTTCAGGCTGACTGAAATGAATGGAGGTCACCCCAAACCCCTGAAGAAACAGGGGTGCACTTACTTTTATTCTGAAAAGACAGCATGAGGCTTTAATTCTGACATTAAAGATTCCACCACCTGATCTTAAAGACCTGGTTTTCTTTTAATCAAATGGGGGGAGGGGTGTGTGTGTTAAATCAAAACAGTCAAATCATAAATTGTCTTTCAAATCAAAAATAAGAAACCTCCTCAAAAGGGCGGTCGGCCTCTGATCGGAAGATCGCAGGTTCGATTCCCGCCTTGCCCGCCCATGTGTTGAAGTGTCTTTGGGCAAAACACTGAACCCCCACATTGCCTCTGATGGAAGGTTGGCACCAGTGTTCAGCAGCAGAGCCGCCATCAGTCTGTGAATGTGACCGTGACTGTAAAGCGCTTTGGGCCTTCGATGAAGGTAGAAAAGCGCTATATAAGTAAACGCCATTTATTAATAATATGAAAAAACGAGAACGATCAAGAACATGTTAAAAATGTATCAGAACAAGAACTGTTATTCTGACCAATAGAATGACCAATACAATGACCAATAGCTGAGTACACGAGTAAAAGCTGCTTATTTCTCTATAGAAGTCTACGGGATTTTGACTTCCTGGAGCCAGCAGGTACTTCCTGTTTAGAACACCAGTGGACGAAGTCAATTTCTCATACTCATGTACCCTAATAGTACAAGAGAGTTCCAGGTTTCCTTTGCAGAACCTGAAGCTTCACCGTTGGTTTCTGACTCTGGGTTCCAGCAGAACGTCTGTTTCTGAGCTTCAGAGTTCCAGCTGGTTCCTGTGGGACCATTGTGCCAAAGATGTGGACTATGGAGAGGCTGGAACAGAAGCACAGATGGTTTTGGGTCTGTCCTCTGAGTGACAGGAAGACCAAAGTTCCGATGTGGATCTACTTCCTGGCTTTAGTCAGAACCGGAGCAGCAGGGTTCTGGTGCATTTAGCTTGTGGTCTCGTAAGTGGAATGCAGTCATTGACTTGGAGGCTTTTGAAGTGAAGGGGTCGGGGCTGAAGGAGGAGAATGTGGGGGGGGCACAGAATGGGGGGAAGGATGTGTGTGTTTGAAGGAGAGTGGTTCCTCCAGGCAGCCGGTAAAGGCATGGTGGTGGTGGTGGTGGTGGTGGGGGGGGGGGGGGGGGGG
>BSAI01000210.1:703894-717198 GCA_036245035.1 Adrianichthys oophorus
GGGGGGTGTCACAGGCCACAGTCATGCTTGTTCTGCGCTCCAGAACATCAGCTCAGATTCTACAGATCTAACTCGGATAGTTTACACGTTCCTGAGAATGTTCTGCAGGAACATGAGGGAACAACGAAGAACAGCTTACACATGTCTACGGTTTACCTTCATGCCAGGAAAACAACCACAGCTGGGTCCACTGGGATGTTCAGAACTTCACTTGGATACTTTGGATGAAGACCACAACCCTGGTTTTCATCTCCAGATCTCCAGGAAAGTAAAACCTGACTGGAACCACAGCTGAATTCCTGAACTCTGAGCGGATGAGAGTCCTGGAGAAGTTCTGGACTCCTCATCATTGAGCATAAGTAGTAATGAGAGCTCCTTCTGTCCTGGTGATCAGGAATGTCTGACGGATGCTGGAAGCTCAGACTGCTTGGAGCTCTAAGCTAGAACCACAGAGTCATCTACTGACTTTCATCACTGGAACAGGTTCTCTGCATCCCTCTGAGGGGGAAGGTTCCTGATTATGAGATGCGACCTGATTCCAGAGGAAGATCGTCTTCCTCTTCTTCCTCGTCTGCAGATGTTGGAAAATGCTGAAGCTGTTGATGCGTCTTTGCACGGGTGGGAACCTCATGTGGTAGGACCGCCACTGTTTGCTCAGCAGTGAGGGGGATGGGAGGTTTCTGCTCATCTACCGGATCCTCTTTCAGCTCCCACGAAGCCTGAGCAGAACCAGCGCCGACCCGCTGCGCTCTCATGCTCACAGGGATCAGTGTTTCAGCTCCACGGTCCGTCCTCCAGGAGTTTCTCGTTTCATTTTCAGGCTCCAGTTGTTCTTGAATGAACCCATCAGGTTCTGCAGCTCTGGGGTTGTTTCATGTACAGAGTTGAACTTCAGAACATGCTCAGAACCTCATCAGGTGTAAGCACATTGATTTGAGACTAATCCCAACACACTCCTGACCTCTGACCCGGCAAAGAAAGCCACCTTCAGTCAAAGTATGATGTTGCAAAGATTTTTTTAATGATACCACAAAACATAGGAAGAACTCCCTTTCAGGACAAAGAAATCTCAGAGGAACGAAAGCAGAATTTATTTGAACAGGGTGTTGCATGCTTGACTCTGGACTGATGAGCTTGGATCAGGCGCAGGGTCACCAGACGCTGGCAGAACTTTTCTGCAACCCTTAGGTGTTTTAGAAATGTTCACTACGACCTGTCGCCCGCAGCATGAACGTAGACAGAAATGTGTATGAACGTTTCTCTCTCACTGAGCGGTCTACAGGTTTGACCATTTCACCCGCAGATGCCCGTGTCCACCCGTACGGACAGTTGGGACTGCGGGTTAAGATGTTCTCCCAAACCTCCATTGGAATAACAACTCCAGTCCAAAAACGTTGATGTTCTTTCTGTTCAGAGCATTGGTTTCCACATTTCTTCTCATGCTTGTCAGGTCCCCCTGTAGAGCTGATGAAACCAATACGATCTCCATCCACCCGTCATCTAAACAAGCTTTGTCCCAGTCGGGGTCAATGGAGTGACCGCAGCCTAACCCAGCTGTCTTCCAGTGAAATCCACCTGGACGAGCCCCCCCACACAGTCCAACCACATACTCATACCGCCACTCCAAAAAAAAGCTGTGAAATGTGCACGGAGAACTTCGTACAGACCCGATTGAGATTCAAAGCAGAACCTGCTCCCCCCATCACAATCTCTCTGCATCTCTCTCCATCGCAGTCTAATCGGACTGACGATAAAAAACCAGCAGAAAACAGTCCGACTTCCAGATGAAAAAACTGCTCTGAAAGCAGAAAGTTTCTCATTTAAAGGAATAAAAAGCCTCCAGTTCATCGTCTCCATGTGAATCAGATGATCCGTTTCAGAGAGACAAAAAGGTCCACCATCATCATCATTATCAGCAGCAGCAGCTCTCCCTGATGGACCTTCACAAAATGGGTATTGATTGATTCTTCCCAGACTGCTGGTGATAATGTGACAAGCGGCAGTCATTTCCCACTGAAACATCACTTTGGCCCTCGGCTGAAGCCTTTATCGCCAGAGGATCTGTGGCTTACTGGAAACGCTCTTCCGGCACCAGGGACCAATGCGCCGCTGGATCGAATGTCACTCTGGAAACTGCCGTAATCACTCCCTTCTGGGTCGAAAACTGTTGGTGACAGTGGACAGAGGCGCAGCTTTGCCGCCGAACCGCAGACACTTCTAAACATCAGCAGCATGTGAAGACACCACTTTCACTCACGTAACCTCATCTTCTCTGTGTTACCAAGAGGGAGATTTTAAACCAAAGGAGTTTCTCTCACATGTAGATCAGAACTTTAACTAAGGAGGCAGTGAAGTTCTGTGTGGACAGACGTAGAATGGTTCTGATCCATGACTTCTAACAGTAGAATGGTTCTGATCCGTGACTTCTAACAGTAGAATGGTTCTGAGCGATGAGTTCTAACAGCTGCAGATCCACATTTGTGGTTCTATCTTGAACCAGAAGTTTGCTGGTTCGGTTTCGTTCCCAGAAGGCCACGGTGAAGGCCGGGAGGAGCAGGTGGACATGGGAGTTGGTGAGGCCGTGTGGAGCGTCCCTCTTTTGTAGACATGCTTGGGGGGTCAAACAGGTGACGTCATTAGAAGAAGTCAAGCAGAGGATGGAGGAGGTGTGGTCTTGAAAGCTGCTGCAGAAGCACCATCAACATGCCGCCATGTTCAGCCTAAGTTAACGGGACTGTGTTTAGCACAAAACTCAGAGTCTGTTTGTTTTTCTTCAGTGTTTGCTTCTCCATGTTGGTAGTCCTCTTTAAAACTTTGCTGCGAGCAGCCGACAAGTCAAAGCAAATGAAGTGTTTGTAAATTCGTCCGAGCATCGTATCAAATCCCAGGTAATGGAGCTGCGGGAGCCACCCAGCTGCAGACGCAGACAGCGCCACATCAGTGCAGCCAGCATGTGTGTGCATGTGGCAGTTCATCTCTGAGTGCGCTCAATGCTGATTGATGTTTCTCTGGCTTTGTCAGCCCTTTGGCATAGATGGAACAGGTGTGACTCTGCCACAGAGCGCGGCTCAGACAAGCCATATCATGGCACAATGAGGTCATTGTGCAACACACACATTCCTGCTCAGGGCCCTTGGACTTCCACAGACCTGTGTGTGTGTGTGTGTTTCACTGCAGGTGAGGGGGATTTGGATGAGATTTTCAGCTTGAATGGGACGTGTGCTCACAGCTGCATGTCGCTACACAAACCTCACACACACAAGACACACAAACCAACCAAGTGACGAATGTGCGGCATTGCTAAATCAGCGTCTGGCGTGTCTGAGTGGGTGTCGGGTTAACTGGGATTTTTCCAGCCGTGTCCCTCCTGTCTCTTTCAGTCTCCTCAACCTCAGATCTGAGCTTCTACAGCAGGAACCCGCCCGCCGGAAAAAAGTTCTGCTGTCTTATGTTTTTAAGAACCAGAGATGTCAGCTGAAGACAAACCAACAGATTTAACTCTCATCTCATTCTCAGGAAAGTTCAACCTTTATAACAACCGTTCACACTTTGGCAACAGAAAAAAGTTCATCATCATGAAATCTATCGTGGTTCACTTCTAACAGGTTCAATTTAAAACTGAACCTTTATCTGCTATCTGGAACCATGGACACAAACAGTGGATGGGTCATCTCTGACCAGTTTGCTCCGCCCACCTCAACGACGTGCTGTAAATCGGTGAATGGGCGGTATGGAGTTAGTATGTTTGTCCCACACTCCAAAAAAATCATCACAAATAAAAAAGAAATGAATACTGGAAAGATCGCTGAGAGCAGACGGTAAAAAGGTTTTTGTCAAACTAAACCCATTACAATGACAGCTGATAGCGATGAACAGCCTCTAGTGGTCACACTTAGCATTTATCGGTTGTCACTTTGCCACTTCACTCGTGTTCAAGCTTCATTAGTATGTTTAGCTTCTAAAAACCCATTTTCCAAAGCCTCTGTCTGAACATCTGCAGTTATTTTATTGTTCAGTGTTTTATATTTACTGTAATTACCACTTTCCTTTGTATTTTCTTATTTATTTTGGATTTCTGGTGTTTTATTCAGCATTTTTAGCTTCTTTTCTTTGTTTTTGAACTTTTTTCCAGCTGAAATGTAAATGAAAAATCCATAAATCACAGCTTTGTGTCGACAGAATTTTTTTCATCCTGTTTTATGACAGGTTTATTTGTTCTTCTAACTTAACTTTAGCATTCTGGGAAGGGATTTCCAAAAATTTTTTGGAGATCTTTAGTTTCTTTTGAGCTGTGACATGTCTTTCAGTTGACATTTTCTGTTTCACCTGTTTGGAGCATTTCATTAACATGTCTCATTAAGACTCTGTTGTTTTTTAGCTGTCTTAGACTTTCATCTCCAAAGATCTTTTGCAGGTTTCTGCAGGAAACAGATTTATTTAGTTTCAGACAGAGCTGCAGTGTGTTTGTGTGACTTCTCTGCAGTTGTGCGACTGCAGGGACTTTAGTTTTTGTCCGAAACTCACCTTTATCTCCTTCCTTTGGTCTGGCGGTGTGTGCGTCTGGATGGGTGTGTTGTGCTTTCCCTGGGGTTGGGTGTCTGGACCGGGTCCCTCTGAGCTGCTTCACAGCTTAACCAGCCTTGACTTGCTGTGCGGTGACATGTCTGCGCTGCTCTGGCGGGAGGATCTGTGTGTGTGTGTGTGTGGCTGCAGGCTGACTGCTGGGCTTTGCTTGAAAGACTTCTGGCATGTGCTGGTGCCTGCATTTTTCACCCTTGACTGGAAGCATATGCTGCAGCACAATCGAGACAGTGTTAGACGGGGCTGCGTGAAGGACCCAGGCGGCTTCCTCCACATCTGGCAGCGCTTGGCCCTCCTTCCAGGTGAGTCACGTCCCACGGGAGGGTGGCTCTGCTCGGCCCCTCGGTGCAACGGGCATCTGGAAATGTCCGTCCCACAGTCACATCTATCTCCACATGCCTTTTCAATTTCACTACCTCCCCCAGTCGCCTCCTCTTCCTCTTCCATTGCCCCCAGCCACCCAGTGACCCTTACTGCGCCCTGAACACCCCCCGCCCAGCGAGGCCAGCTGCATTAGCAGACATGTAACAGATATGCTCGTCTTTGGCAGAAAATCTGAAGCACGGTGGCCGACGGTAAGATCCTCTATAGGAACAGACAGATTCCACCAAAATACGTTAGTGAGCAGCAGGTCAGGATAGAGGTCAGGAAGGTTAACTATGACAGCTCCATGCTGCATTTAACAAAATACTTTAAAACAGAGAGAAGAAACCATAAAACATGAAGAAACTCACCTGTAAAAACATCAAACATTCAATATTCATCCTCATTCTTCTGAAAATCCAAAAGATTTGACATTTTTATCAGCATTTCAATGTTTTGTTGAAACACCAATAAAACTTCGTTCTCTGTTTAGCATTTGGACTTTCTCAGAGTATAAAAAGCGCTGAACAAACGCAGATGTTTTGTAAAAACCTTTTTAGAATTTCTATATTTCCATGATTTGTTTTCTTGATCCGAAGAACTTCAGCATCAGTTTTCCAGTTTGTTTTACACTTTTTTACTGCGCTGCAACCCACCCAAAGTTGACTGGTTGCCTTGGATACGTTACAAAAAGAGGCGGAGTTATTTGTGTCCTTTCGTTTGCTTCATTCTGAAGGTCAAACCTTTGATCTCTTTGGGACAAAACAATGTTGAGTAACAGACAAGGTGATTTGAAGGTCATTGAACATTTTGGGGGTTGGAACCAGAAGATTCTCTGCTGCTTCGGGTTCTGCTTCCTGGGGGGCCGCGGCTGGGACTTCCGCCGCAGCCCCAGTGCTGCCGGCTCCTGGAGGCCCCAGCTGTGCGCGTTCTGGGGGGAGGCTGGAGCACCGATGGAGCGGCGTGTCACAGAGGATTGATGGTGACACAAACAGATGTAGGTTGGTGGAAAACATGTCAGTGTCCGCGTGCAGAACGGCCTGTCGGGATCATTAAAGGCATGAAAATAAACATCTTGCTCTGATTAATGGCGGCCGTCCCACAGGAGTTGTCACGGATGGGAGGTGGGGGGGGCGTGCATGTGCACATTTACATAAACATGCTGGTGTTCACACCTGGTGAGCAAACTCCAGCTGTTGTGAGGAAGAGCGTGTCATCCTCCATCAAACTCCGTTCAGATTTTCACCAAACGAAGATAAACAACAGAACAGGTCTGTGTGAGAATAAAAAACAAGCGTGAAGACCAGAACCTTCTCTCAACAATTACTAAAATCACATTCAGTCGCCATGACAACCATAACGGTCCATCTTGAGGCAGAACAGAACCAAGTGGATCAGGACATTCCTGCGCAGCACAGCTTGACCTACATCTCAGAAATCACAAGAGCCTCCAAAACCAAACAATAAAACCAAATTTAGATTTTCACAGATTGGTTTCCCTCTAATCAAAATAAGGGCCGTACTCACCATTGATTGCTTCAGTCTTGGTGGACGATCTTCTGTGGGGGGTTGTCATTCCTCATGAGGGTCTTTGTTCTCAGAGGACAGTAAAACTCCTAAAGTTCTGACTCCAGAGGCGTGAATGAGAGCAGGAGCAGAAATGGACCCACCGTTTGTGACTGAAGGTGAGAGGCCTCCAAAGCCTGAACAGAAGAAATGTTTTCAGGAGACCAACGCCAAAACCCAACATGACAACAGTTTTTTCTGCTGACAAAAGCAGGACCTGTTTCCACCTTATTCTGTTTGGTACGTGTAGCAAAAACTCTGTGGACTACGGTGCTTTTACGGTTTAAACCCGTTGCTGCTTTCTTCCCAGATCTTCTGGCTTCCATCATGTTGCTATAGCAACGAACCAGGTGATGAACGTAAAGCAGTGCAGCTTTTTAACATGTGCTGACAGACGCAACAACGGCTGAATGCTTTAAATCTGCTGCCGACCAACAGCCTTCGTGCAGGAACCGTCACTTTTTCATGACGCGGCAGTCCCATCAGCCGGATTTTCTGGACTTAAAGCCACAGGGCTTCGGTTAGCAACCACTGTGTTATGCTAACGGCTTGAACCCGGTCCAGATGCACAGTTTCTTTTGATTATTCCTGTGCGGTTCAGCCCACAACAGTCAATTTAATCTTAATTATGCTGACGAAAGACGCAGGAAAAGTTCTCATATTTCAGTTTTTGACATTCAGCAAATTTTACAGAAAAGCTGCATCTGATATTTATCTGTTTTCCATTTAAAAAAATAACAAGATGAATCAAAGACGAGGGCTTGTATGATGAACACTTACATATGACACTACAGTCAACTTTGTTACCAAATGATTCTGGACAAAAAAAAGCCTTGCTAACTCACCGTAGGATTGTCCCACAGTGTTCTCTGTGGGACTGCGGCAAAACTGTGGTGAGTGCAGATCGTTGTCAGTGGAACCGAGCTTTAGTACAGCTGCATTAGCAGACCTGCTGTTCTCAGATTTGATGCAGAACAGAAAACACCAACTGTTCCTCAAAGGACCGTTGAAGGCGATTTCCCACTGACTCCCATTGACTAGATTGAAACCAAAAACGCTGTTTTGGTAAATTGATCTTTTTATCATGAAAAGAGTCTTTTTATTAGAGCTTAAATGTCAGCATCATAAGCAGAAGTCTTCTCGATTGGCAGGTGGGGCTCTTTCTCTACTTTGTCCCACCCTCTCGGCCATGTCTGGCATGTTGTTAAGGTGGGCGGAGCAAACTCTGGTCAAAGTCACTGCATGTTATTCATTTAGAGCAGGGGTCAGCAACAGTTATATCATGAGGTGCCAATTCAAAATTCTCCTTACCAACTGTGCCATCCCGTATGATAACATCACTTCATAAATGTCAGTGACGCCAAAAACATGACCAAAAAAACCCCCTGTGTGGTCATGACCATGTGCTTCACGCTCCTCCCTCTCATGTCCGCGCTCAGTTCCATCCACAAACACGCGCTCAGATCGCCACACCTGTCATCTCAGCGGCAACAGTTCTTAAAACAGGAATTATTATCTGTTTGTTTTACAGCGGCAAAGTTACGTTTTTTTCCTACGGTGCAAATTAATTTAAATCGCCTGGTCAAAAGGCGGACGCGGAAAATAATGTACTTTACACAAAGTTTTATTGAAAAGAAAGGCGTGGTGTTTATATGGGTGGGCGGGGTCGCAGTGACAGCGCTGCATGAACAGACGCTTTCCTTATGATGCCATGGGGGAACAAACAGACGACAGATGAAGTGCTGAGGGAAGGACAGTGGCACGCGAGCCCAAGGCTGCTGACTGCTGATTTAGAATGATGTGGGTGACATCAGAGATGATCTGTCCAGTGTAAGTATGACCACGGTCCTGCCCTTAAGGGGGCCATGCGGTCTGAGCGCGCTCAGAAGAGACCACAGACTTACATTTCCCTGTGGGAGAACAGGGAGGAGAGTTACAAACCAACCTGGCTTTGGTTTGAGCTCCTGATAACAGCTGGGATTTTATCCCCAAACTGAGTGACTTTAACAGTTGATGGTACGATCCCGGGATTTGCAGAACTTTTGATTGCTCAAAGGCTCTTAGGGTTTCAGGGATTGTGTATGGCAGGCATCTGGTTTATTGATGAGTTTGTAGCGGAGCAGAGCCAGCCCTTCTAATGAGGCGCCTCGCCTGGCGTGTTGAAACCGTAGCCTCAGAGAAGATGTTCTGCACTCGCTCCTTCTAAGCATTGATCCGTCCAGACTTGTAAAACAAATTTCACAATCTAATCTTCTCCTCTGCTGGATTCAGTTCACATTGTGTTTTTGGTGCAACTGACTTCAGGATAGACAAGGTAGCAGCTGTGATTCAGAGCAGCAAACTCCCAGTTTTCCTTAGTTTGCACAAAAATCCTCTTCATGAAACAAACATGAAAGTTCACAGCAGCAGCTGAACGTCCCTCACAGAGGTGGAATAAGAAAGTTCAAGGAACATTTCAGAGATGGTTTATCAACATGATTCCATTTAGATGAACCAAAGAACCTTTTCTAAATCTGGAATTTCTTCTTACACTTTTGAAGACAGAACTGCACCGACAGAAAATTGATTGTTTTCCTGCAGAAACATCAGAAGGTTCATGTCTGTGAGCTGGAGAAGCTGAAAAGGATCTGAAGAATTCTCAGAGTCTAAATTAATGCTAATGTTGGCTATAATGTGAGTCTAATTTCTTAAGAGACCTGAAATAACGTCCCTAGCGTTGGCAAATGCAGCAGGAAAACATGGCATTTACACCGTCTGCGTGTGAGAACTGCACTGTCATCATTCATAGGAAACCTCTTCCTCCAACCATTGAAAGCAATTCAGTTGCCATTTTGATTGACACGGATGCTGCCATGTTGGAGTCCGATGTCGTTCATAAGAAGTGATTGGTGTGAGTCGTCTGAGTCAGCGGTTCTCACCAATCAGGAGTGAGCTTGTTGGAAGGCCACACCCCTACCACCTGAAAGTGGGCTCCATGAAATCTGTCAATCAAAGGTTTTAGACGTAGGATGTGGGAGCCAGCAGGCTCCACCTACTATTATTGAGGCATCTGATTGGTCAGTTTATAACTTGAACTACAGAAAAAAAAAAGTCATAAAGAAAAAAAGAGGATTATCAAGAAGATGTTAAAAATGTATCAGAGCAACAGTGGTCATTCTGACCAATAGAATGACTGAGTAACAGCTGTTTATTTCTACATAGAAGTCTATGGGTACTTCCTGTTTGGAACGCCATTGGGGGAGGGGGCACTCACTCCAGTTCTCAGATCCACTCAATGGTATTCCCGCTCGCCAAATATCTGATCATTTTTCTATTATTTTTGTACTATTTTTTTAAGAGACCAGAAAAAACAGGAAAAAATCAACGTCTTTAATCCAATAACAGCATTTATCCAAAGACGAGAAAACTAATTACAATTATATTACTCGACAAAGGGCTGAAATTTCCAAGCATGCATCTGCCTTGCAGTTTACGTTAGTGGACGTGAAAAAAATGCAGAATAAATTTGACCTGTGACAGCCGTGTTAGTGTAACGTAACCAAGGCTACGATGAAAGACCAATGCATACAGAAGATTTTTTCATCATCGCATTTTGCAAATCAATGTGTGAATTATCCGATTCCTCCCAGTTATCTGATTTTTGAGGGAATGGAAACAGACTTAGTGTTATCCAGAAGATGTAACTTTAGAGTTTGATCAAAAAGACAATTTTAAGAAAAACATGACCCAAAATAAAAACAAAATTAAACAACATTCACAGTTTCTTCATCTTGGTTTTCATTCACGATGTCACAGACGCTACAACCGTCAGCTCGATGCCAACGGTGAGGCTATGGTTAACACGGGTAAGATTCATTTTTCAGTTCAACTGAATGTGAAAACATTTGAAATTTCTTTAGATTTTTTACTTTTTCCACAGAACTCTGGCATCTACATTTTTATTTCCAGTTTCAGGAACTTTCAATAAAACTAATGACATGAAACCAGAATGTGAAGTTAGATTTGTTGCTAAAGTGTTGTCCGTCTGTGAAAAAAAAGTTTTGTACTTGTAGCATGAAATTTGTGTGTCGACAAAATGCTTTTGTATCTCTAGAAAAAAAAGTTTTGTAACTGTAAACATACATTTGTGTGTGTAAAAAAGTTTTTTACTTTTCTGTCTGTACAAATGCTTTGTCTGCGTGTAAAATGTCATATTACAGACAGACAGAACTCAAGTTACAATTCTTTGCTTCTCAACAAATCAACCAATCAGCAGCCTTTTACTGTCAGCCAATCGGTGCGCTGCTTGGATCTGCTGATCAGATGCAAGATATTCATGCTAGGAGAACAAAAAAACCTTTCCCAACATAACCTGTCTGTTTGAGGTTCTGTTTTGAAGGATTGCACGGCTTGACAGCTTTTTTAAAACAGAAATCCTGATTCATTGTGTATTTCCTTTAAACACAGAAACATTTTCTGTGCTAACGTTTCTTCACAGATGCCTGTTATAGACACCCTTGCTATGCTGTCAGAAAACTCCTAAATGTCCCTTGTTCCCAAATCAGCAACTTTAGTTGATCGACTTTGCATTCTCATACATAAAACAAAAACCACACAACCATCAGAAAACTGCCCAATATGCAGCAACTGACTGACAAAACGTTTTTACAACAACAAATCTAAGTTCATACCAGTCATCCTCATGACATCACTACTGTAGAAATATGAAACTATGGAAACCAGGATCCAGAAGAGGATCAACCAGTTAACTAGCATCCAGGAGGCTAACGGAGCTTCATGCTGCTTTCTGGACCTTTGCTTTTCTTTTAGTCCCCAAACATCTTCATCCAGAGTCTTCATCAGTGGATCTTCAGCTGCTCTGCAGTTCAGAACGTTGCTGCTGGTTCCTTTAATGACAGATCCAATCCTTTTGATCAGGGATGTCATTCCAATTCATTGGAAGTAACTTTGGTCTATAAATCCATTGGAGTCACGAATCAAACGCATCGTTTTTACTGATGAGGATCTGAATGTTCTTTCAGAACCGTGGTGGTTCTGACCCTGTTTTTGCAGCGTGTTTTTCAGACAGACCACCTCTGCATGTTCTGGAGCCTTCAGGTGCTGCTGGGATCAGTGTCAAGACTGAGCTGTAACAAGTCCCAACACAGCCACGCCACAACACGGGCCCTCAGGGCATCCATCTGCGGCTTCAGAGGGTTTAGCAGCCCCCACTGAGAAGAGTGATCTCAAACTGACTCTCACTCCAGTCCTCTGACACCAAAAACCCCAAATCCAGGTCTCACCAGTAAATGCTTACAACCTGAATCCGGCTGTTTGTTTTAGCTTCTAAAGCTAAGTTTTAAGAAAAAAGGTCAAATATGCTGATGATCCACTAATGATCTGCTGCTCCTGAACCAAGTCCATTGTCTCCAGTGTTTTCTTGGTTGTTAGATCTTGGGCAGTCATCTTCTCAGCTTCAGTTTCCCCTCATCCTGTTCAGACGTTTCCATCCGTAAGCAAAAGCTTTTGGTTGGGAATGAATTTGCCTAAAATCACAGAAGTGATAACTATTTCACTCATGAGTTGACTGAAGTGTGTCAGGACTTCATGTGCAGGAACCTCTGGTTCTCCGACTCCATTACCAGCGATTTCTCAAACATGAAGTTTGTGAATCTAAACCACTGAAGCAGCAACCCCACACAGCAGAAACTCTACAGACAAACACACATCTGTTGCAGTGGTTGCCAACCCTGGTCCTCAGGGAACGGCGTCCTGCATTTGTCAATCCTACTCTGTTCAAACACACCCACCTTTGATGCCTGCCATCATCAGGCTCCTGCAGGGAAACACGGAAAACGTGCAGGGCAGAGTCCTGAGGACCCGGCTTAGGAAACACTCCTCTGTTCAACCAGCAGGTCAAACCATGCTGGGCAGGATTCTGCTTCAGAGGAACCCAGCGAGACACCTTCCGTTTCCCGTGCCTCAGCGTGCACGGGGATCTGGGATCAACCTGTAGCTTTTCAGAGTCACGGCAATGATCCCGTCAAGATAGGACACTATTTAAGTCTGGAGTAAAGGATGGAGATGGGTATGAGTTTCAATGACATCCAAAAAGATGCTGAAGATGCCGGCTGCTTGTAGGTCTTTGGTTCTGGACCACCAGAATCCTCCTGGAGAGGAATCCCAGTTTGGCTGTTGAGGGCGGGGCCAAAACAGACAAAACTTTGGGTTTTCTTTGAGGTTTTCGTCATATAGCTGGACCTTTTTTTGCTGTGTTTTCAGCCTGAATCCGTGTTTGGAGGAATCCTCCTGAAGAATCCCCTCAAAGGAAAACGAATGAAAACCTTCTGACAGCAGGTTCTAAAGCTCAGTTCTGGTTCTAGTGAGAGGCGGGGATTTCTCCAGTCTTCTGTGTAGAACGTGTCAGTTTGTTCTTGGCAGAAAAAAGGTGATTTTCTGTCTAGTAGTGAAAGTCTGTGGACCGAGGGGGGGGCGGTGGGTTTGTTTGGGGAAAAGTGGAAAGTCCAGTGGTGGTTAATTGGTGTGTTTTGGTGTGAGGTCATGAGGATGGCAACAGGAACTCACCGCTGCGCCCCGAGTGGCGGGCCAGTGCCGCTCAATCTAATCACAGCTAAACACCGTCCAGGCACGCCCCCCCCTCATTTCTAACACTTGGTTTCCCCTCTTTCTGAGTTCTTGTCATGCCAGAAGCCCAGGGGGGGGTCATTGTGTGTCACAGCAGTAATGGCCTCCAGATCAACCTGTTGGAAAGCTCCCCAGCCCCCGCCTCACCGCGCACCTTTCACCGCTGGAAA
>BSAI01000210.1:722198-790456 GCA_036245035.1 Adrianichthys oophorus
GGGGGGGGGGGGGGGGGGGGGGGGGGGGGGGGGGGGGGGGGGGGTTGTCCGCATTGATCCAGGACCGGGTTGGGCAGAACTCACTCGCACAGAGCAGCACTTTCCAGAGTTTGTTAGCCATCCGGCGGCCAGCTGAGTAGCTAGACAGAGCAATCTGTAATGGACCCCCCTCCAGCTCCCTCCACCCTCCACTCTAGCGTCGGTGCCATCTATCACCATCACACCGGACCTTTCCAGTGGCTCCTTACTGGGTCCTCATGTACTGGAAACTCTTGGAAAGTTTCCTGGCCTCACCCCCCCCCCCTCGGCCCATTAGGCAGTGCTGTAATGCAAACAGTGATGCTGAAGAGACTGAGGGCCAGGTGTCGGGTGCGGAGGGGATGAGCGTCTAATGCAGCCATTATGAGTGGCGGCTGGGGGGGGGTGGATTATCATAAAAGCATCTCCCCTCCCTCTAATGTGGACATGTCTGATCAATACCAGACTCCTGGGAGGGCCTGGCGGGGCGTGTATGGAGGAGAGAAGAAAGAGTGCAGAGGGGGGGTGGCCTGGGAGGGGGGGGCTCTGCATGTTCAACCTAAAGAAAAAGTCATTCAAACAACAAAAAATGTGCTTATTCATGGTTTGGGGGGGGGTCATAAATGAAATTTACCTCATTTTAAACTGGGGGAGGCGGAGCTAAATCTGTTCAAAATTCAGCATTAAAAAAACCAAACTGTTGAAGGAAGCTGAGCATCTGAAAACAAGATGGACCAGAACCAACCCAGAAACAACAGCAGCGGCGTTTCAATGAAGGGAACTGTTAAAGGTTTGATGCACAGACGTCCTGAGTTCCTGTAAAAACCACGAAAGAAACTTGAATACGGAGGACGAGCGCAGGAAAGAGGATTTCAGAACCGCCGCATCAACGAGACATCGACAGAGAACTGGGATTCTGTCTGAGACAGTCCAGAGTCTGAGGAAAAACACGGATCCTACAAGAATTTATTCAACATCACTCACACACACCTGAACGCACAGTGTGTGTGGTGGACAGTACGACTTGGAGTTTTTCTCAAATGAATTTCTGTAAAAAGTATTTGTTTGTTGTTTCTTCCTTTAAATACCCACAATGCCCAGCGTGGTCTGTGTCTGCGCTCATCAGTCCACGTCTCTCGTAGCTGTCAGACCTCTGATGTTGTTGAGGACGTCAGCGGCGAGGAAAGGCTGCTTTCTCTGCTCTGAGGCTCAGTGGGTGAAAGGTCGGAAGAGTCTGGAACGACGGCAGCATGGCGAGCACTGAAGAGCCGGGACGGTTTTCATCTGAAAGGTGACACCTGAAAGGAGCAGGAACATGCAGCAGATTAGCATGTGACATCTGACATGCATGATTCCATCACCATCACGCTCCTCCACTCATTTTCACTTTAATGTGCTCTCCAGTTTACTCACTAACTGAGAGAAGAATATATTAATAGTAAGCACTAATACGGCCCGGTCTTCTGTGAACATCTGAAGTGCACTCAGTGGCCAGCTCAGCTCTCACCACGGCTGTTTTCTATAAAAACCAATCTGTATGAAAGCCCGGCGCCTCCCACACACGAGCAGTGCTGACCTCCCTCACGCTGCATGCTGATACTGCTCTCCTCTTCCTTTTCTTCTTGCCAGCGTGTGACGCTGGTCTACATTTTCAGGAATAAACATGAGGCTGGTCATGTTCCGACTGTGGGAGAACCTCTAACCTGACCAGCTTAGATCCTTCTCTGTGGTTCTGTCCAGCTTTCATGACCTCTCACTATTATCACTTCTTAATGTAAAGCTCCACCTATGTCGCATTAGAACACTGGTGTTGATCCCGTTCATCGTTTGGTGCCGTGGAAGATGTTATTGCTGTAGGAAATGAAGGTCTTGAAAGCCTGCTGGTGGGACCAGAAGGGGGCTCTGGACTGGATGCTGGTCAGGGGGCTTCCAAAGGACTGCTAGCATGTTTCTCCATCATCCATTACATCCTAAAACAACTAAAGCAAGACACTGAAGCCCAACTGCTTCCTTAAGCAACATGCAGCCCTGCAAGGGAAGAGGGGTTAACCTGTACAGGTTCTTTGGCTTTTTTTGGGTTTCCCGGGTCCATGGAGGGTCATAAAGAGGAGCGACTGCACAGGTGTGTCTGCAGTTCCCTTGAGGCTCATATGGCCACCTCAAGGAACGTCATGAAAATGGAACATATCATTGTCATATATTGTAGTTCATAAATTTACGCTAAGCAGGAAAGTTCATCATTTTCATCAGACTGTAGTAGTTCTTCAAAAATGTATTTTTTCTGCTAAATATTTACAATGGTAGGAAGCACCATTCACAATTACACTGCTGCTCTTAATAACAATCTGATTTGTTTTAGCCCTTAAACAAACTGGTGAACCGTTCAGACAGTGGAAGGGATAGGCTCCAGCAACCCAATGAACCCAAAAGGGATTGAGCTGGTTTGGAAAGCAGATGGATAGACGCATGGATGAGGCTCCACCTAAAAGAGCCTTAACCCCATAATGGCTTAATTTATTTCTGGTTCTGAAAACAAAGTTTCTATCATGTTTTTGTATTCTAGTAAATGTTAAATAAAGTTTAGATAGGACATTTGACAATAGCACCAAAAATTAGTTAATTTTAGGTTTGTTGCTAATTGGCGACAGCAGGCATCTATGGAAAACAGCACCTGTTCCCATCTCCAGAATGAAGAGATCCTTATTTCTGCAACAGTTATTTTCCAGCGTGTTCACTCTAATGGCTGACAGAACTACCAAAACGCATGATAAACACTAACTCAGTGTACTTGTCCTTTCGATGCACAAAGTGTGCATTACTTTAGTCTAACTGTACAATGCAGTGAAACAGTTGCTGTTTTGTGTGGGCACAGGTGACCGTTGCATTCTGAACACTTGAGTCTGGCTCTGTCATTAAGACAAACCTTCAGCGTTGACGCTCCTGTACCCCCCCTGGTCAGAGTCTCTCAGCATCTGTGTGGACGTCCTGTGCAGGAATGACTTTGCCTGGATCTCAGCGGTTCTTCCTCTCAAACTGCTGTTCAGCAGACAGGCGGAGCTGCTGGTTTCCCTCCTGAAGCTGCAGCTCTGACACTTAAATGTTCATGATGAATATTATCAGAGTCTTCATCACTGCTGCTCCTATCACCTGTCACCTTCCTGCTATTGATTTCATCAACTCGTGTAGAAAAAAGAAATCATTTTAAAAAAGCAGCATCTTTATCTGTTCAGTGTTTCCACTGTTACTTCCATAAAGACAAACTGAAACTCTGCACAACAGGATTTTGTAACAACCTGGTTCAGGAGGGAATTCTTCATCACTTTCCCCACGGTTACGCAGACATCTGTCCTAAAATGACTATAAATACTGTGGTAGAACAGTTTCTAAAGAAAATATGTACAAGTGATGAACAAGGTTTAGATATTGCGCCATATTTACACTGCAGTCAAATGAGCAACCGTTGGAATTTCTGTGATCAAATCAGCCGTCACTGGATTTTTACTCCGAGGTAGCAGGACTGTGACCGACAGAAAAAGCTGAGTCTGTGGAGCTTCAGGACAAATGATGATTGCAATCATGCTACCATTAATACAGATGACAATCATGTAACACTGACAGTGCATCAAAATCATCACAAATAAAGGAAATACAAAAACAGAAATGACCTCAATTCATGATTTGGACTTTTAATCAAACCTTCTCCTCCAATTAGGTTCCTTCATAATATTACTTGGTATTTCATGGAGTACTACCTTTGAACTTTATACTTTTTCTTTTACTGGGGTTTTTGAAAAGTCCACTTATGAAACATCTTAAAAGCTGAAGCATTAAGAGTGCTGTCATACGATTCTCTTTTTTGTGGGGTTAATTATTCAAGGCCCTGCCCCAGACTGGCGACCTGTCCAGAGTATACCCAACCTTTACCCCACGAGTGGCCGGGTTAGGCTCTGGCAGCCCCGTGATTCCAAAAGGGAAAAAGCTGGATTAGAAAATGAATGAAAGAATAATTAATCACGACCTGTCATTAATCTAATTAATCCATTTTAATCGCAGTGATTTTTAACCAAATAATTGATATGAAAAAACTCATTTTGAGTATTTTATTTAAATTTGTGCCAATGTGTCACAATAAAAGATCCCAATAAAACTGAAAAGGTGGCTTTATGAAGTTTGTTATTAAAAAAAGACTTCTAAACTTTATTTTGACACCACTGAGGGGTCATACTTTTTTAATCTTGAACAAAACCAAAAAAGTCATCAGGCCCAGAGTGCTCTAATTGACTACATCATAAAACAGTAGGAACACCTTTTCAAGCAAACCAAAACTAAAACAAAAACACTAAATACCAACCTCTTATTAATACAAAAATTCAAATGTTGATGCCTTATTCCACAGTTTACCACAACAGCAAGGCAGTAGAAGGCACATGAGGGTGATTTTATAGTTTCCTTTAACCAATTTCGGTGCATTTGATCATTTTAAAGACTGGGATGAAGCAGAAAAGAAAAAAGAGAAGAAGGAAGAAATGGAACAAAGCAGAGGAATTGAACTATTTACACTTTGTTTTTTATAGACATTAAACAGACATCCTCTGGAAGAAAAAACAAGTGCTAAAAGATGAAATTTACCTCTGAAATGATGCTTTGTTTTAACTGTCCTGACGATCACCTTTCTCAAAAAGGTGTTGGACGCTGAAGCTGTTACCATGACAACGCAATGCAGTTTAAACAGTCTGCTTTTGTGAAAAACAATTTCAACGTAATAATATACCAGGATGGAAGTTCTAATAATTTATTTAATGTTTGTAGTTTTCTCAAATGACCGTGGTATGAGCGGGATAATGCTCCTCCAGGTGTGCAACACGGAAGTAAGCATCTGACACAAAAATGAGATTAACGCAGTAAAAAAGAGCACTAAAATGTCTGTAATTAATCATGTTTAACGCAATAATTTGACAACCCTAACATTACTATAAATTGGCTAATTTTGTATATGAATAAATCCTGATCTTCAATTTAGCACATCACCATTCCTTCACAGACGACATATTTTCAATGATCGTACACTTTAAAATGCCAAGTTATAAATAAAAATGTGGAACAACCTGAATCTGTTTCGTAAATGTGTTCATTTTTTAATGATTTAGTATCAGATTGGGACTCTGTATCGGCAGACACTCAAAATCAAATGACTTAGAACTGTATCGGGCCCAAAAAAACCTGATCGGGACATGCCTATTTTTTATTAAATACGAGTTCTTATCGTGAGTTCTTTTCCTCCCTGGATGTAAGACAACTCGATCTCGGAAGCTCTGCCTTTTGCTCCTTG
Organism: Adrianichthys oophorus; assembly: GCA_036245035.1. Classification (NCBI taxonomy): domain Eukaryota; kingdom Metazoa; phylum Chordata; class Actinopteri; order Beloniformes; family Adrianichthyidae; genus Adrianichthys; species Adrianichthys oophorus. Next base: position 727,546 of record BSAI01000210.1, read on the forward strand.
TGTTAGACTCTCCCTGGAAACGGCTGTTCCCACTTTCATACATCACAATGTGAGGACGCAGTCGTTTTTGTGGGTTGGGAGGAGCTGGTGCTCAGAGAATAGGGTTTTAGAGGAATACTAGAGACGCGTGAACGAATCAAAATACTGCTTTGGGGTTGTTTATATTGAGGAATGAAAATTATAACATACTTAAAATCTCAAAAGGTTGATTTTGCGTGATTTCGGCCCTTCAAGAGGAGCTGTTGAGAGTCTACAGGGTCAGAGCAGGCTACCCGCCCTAGACGCCTGCTCTGACCCTACCTGCGTCAGCTGCCTCTCCTTTGCCATGTGACTGTCCAAAAATGTGTTCATGAGCTTAGGACCCCAGCCGCAAGTGTGAGAAGCTACCATCAGATGTCTTCAGCCTGATCTATGGAGCGTTGTCTGTGTTTTTCACATTTACAAATGCATGGAAGACACAGAGATGTTTAGAGATCAGGACTATTTATTTTAAAAAGCTCTACAAAAGCATTGCTAATCCCGTCTCATGTCTGGGTTCATGCGATCTTTCAGAGATTCTCCCAGTACACTCCTGCTGCAGAAGCTGCTTCTGTGATGTTTCCACCGCTCTGTGACCCAGTTTGAAGACTTATTGTCCCGCATTAACCCAAGAGGGCAAAACTGATCAAAGTATAAGCTGAAGTATAAAATATTTGTATATTTGGGCGTACTAAGGGGTTGTTTTGCCAAATCTTGCAGTTGCTATAGCAACCCCAAGCTACCGCGCGGCCCTGCCCCTGCCCCTGCAGGGGGGCAGGCTTTTAGTGTTTTTAATATGGTCTTGTTGCATTTTGCAGGACAAAGATAAAGAAAATTCAGATAAAAACAGTTTTTCTTAGTATTTCTCTATTCAAATTGTTCTGAAACAGAAGCAGACTAAAAAATGCCATTTAAAAAAGATGGTATTTGTGACATAGAAAATATACTGGGCGGGGCCACAAGCTCCCTGCTCCACCCCATTCTGATGCATCCACTCACAGACAAACAGATCCATGAACGTCTGCATTTTCCTTGTCTGGAATCTGGACCAAAACTGTATGGATAGAGAGCCCTGATATTGCTCGCCATTTTTGTTGCCCTGCTAATGTTAGATTGGGGGTGTGAGCTCTAATGAACTCCTACCACTCTGCAGAAACTATGTCCTAGAAAACAACACAGTTTTATTTATTTTGGCTAAAAACGGCATCATCATTATTAAAAGACCACTGGGAACACTTTGAAAATAGATTTACATTATCAAAATGGCACTTAAAGCTGTTTGCATTTCTGTTAAAAAAAAACACCAGCTCATACTACAGTGTTCTGGCTTTTTGTTGTAGCTGGAGCTATTGTAGCATGCCACATGTATCATCTGCTCCAAATGATTTTCTATGTTGACTTGAAAAGTCTGAGATCTTTTTTTTAAAAAAAAAAAAAAAACAAGAGATTTATTTAAATGGATTTTAAAGAAGGAACTTTAGATTTTATTGATCATTTGATGAAGATGGAACCAAAATTAAGTTTTGTAACTAAAACAAAAAGCAACTCTAGCAAAGTGGAGCATCATTCCATGTAACTCTGTCCTCTTCCTGTCATGCATTGACTTATTGACGGTCATGTTTACATTAAATATGTCTTAAACAGCGGGAGAAGTTAATGCCGCGGCAGCCGGAGGCTGCTACAGAGTCTCTGTAGAGAAACAGGTTGAGAATGTTTTTACCATCAGCTGCACCGAGGGACACAAACACACACATCAACACACACGCATGTATACTAACAGATGTAAACACACACACTTTTGTCTTTTCTGTGTTAAACTGGAGATCAGCGTTTTGACCCCGTGACTGTGATCAGGATGGATTTAATTACAGATCAATTAAAACTAGCGGTGTAACGATTAATCAATGAATCTATTTTATTCCAACGATCCCACCAGTTTAATCCGTCTGACGCAGAATCTACTCTACTTTTACCATTATGAAATCAATTAAAAATGAGATAAATCAATAATAGAATGGATCTTGGTAAACACCATTTGGACTGAGACATGATTGGTTTATTTTACTATAAGATCCATCCCAGAACAACACACATGTGATGCAATAAAACGGATCAACATCATTCCAGTCCAATGTGTGGAAACACTTTGAATTTACAAAGTCATGTGACCATACAGTGTGCTAGAATGTTCTAATAATGTTCCTTTGGATTATTCTGATGTGGAAAAACAACAGTGGAATGAACTTCATCAAACTCAAATGGGAATGGATTTGACATTCATTCTTGTTTACTTCTTTGTTTGTACACATATTTATTTACACTTGATTATCTTGAAGAAACACAAGAATCTGGAAAACTTCACTGTTCAGTCGCAGGTTTTATCTCTGAGTCACACTGTTGAAGTTATAGAGAAAGATGTTCTGATCCATTTTAGATCAGTGAATCTGATCCAATCGGATCATTCAGAATGAACCAAAATTATAACTGAATTGTTGTTTTAGTGAATCATTACATGCTTAATGAAAACAGATGAAACCACAGGTTTTGTTCAGACAATCAGAGTATCAGAAGAGTTTTTTAATCAGCTCAACAACCATGAAACACAGACTTTAAGATACTATAGAATGGTAAATGACCTATACTTCTACAGCCGATCCAGAACGGCCCAAAGCGCTTTGCAGTCACAGTCCCATTCACACACAAACACACACTGATGGCGCCAAGCTGTAACCACCAGGAGCAATGTGGCGTTCATGTGCCTTGCCCAAGGACACTTCACCTCATGGACGGGCAAAGAGGGAATCAAACCTGCAGATCAGATAGCTTCACTGTCGGCACTTTGATGAGATGGACTTCGTAAATGTGAACTTTTTGGTATTTGTGCGTTTTCTTTGGTGTTTAACATATTAATCCTGGTTCATGATAATCTCATTAATAATAGATGAATAATCTCACAGTATTTAAATTTAGGGATTTAAAGAACCAGATTGAAATGAATTGCTTCAAATGTTTTTTATTGATTACTTTGCCACTGGCTACAGGTAATTTACCTTCTTTAGTGTAAATTCGTTTCTTTTCTAACTTTGTGTCTGACCTGTCATTTCTCTTTTTATTGTGGTTTCAATATGAAGATCCTTCTGTCCGTCTCCATATTTTTCAGCTGATTTACTAAAACCACCTCATGCTGATGACTGTTGTCATTCTTGTCCTTCTCTTCTGAAATCTTTTTCTTTGTCATGTTTTGAATGAAAACCCAGAAGCTTCCCACTGATCTTCAGTGATGTCCTCTCCTCTCATTTTTGTCTTTTTTTCTTGTCAGGAGCAAAGCTCTGATGATTTTAGCCACATAAGCATCTGCTAATCCACTAATTACACAGCAGGTTGGAACAGGTACGTTTGGCCCGCCTTACCTTAGCTCCCAGGCAGACGAGCAGGGGGATGGGAATGGTGGAGGGGTCCACCATGGGAAGGTTTTTAAATGAAAAGTTCAAAACTTTCATTTCTGGTTTGAACTGAGGAAACTTCTTCTTGCTGAGCGCCTCTTTAGCGCCCAACATTTGTCTTAAATAATCTCATTTTCTACTCAGTGCCTTGCTCAGAGGCGCCTTAGGGAGCAAAGGGAGTTACTCACAGACTTTCTCCACCCCCCAATCATAAACCTTTCTCAACCTGGAGGCGAGTAACACCCCCTGACTTGACAATCAGAAATTTGCCAGGCAGCTCTGTTAACAGATAAACTGCGGCTAATGGCTCTCCACGTCCCGCATTAAAGCTGCATTGCTCTGCAGGCAGATCAAAGCTGCTTTTCTGCGCCAAAAGCCCAAAATGTAGGACTTACATATTTGGATAGAAGATATCCCATCAGGCCGTGCACGTACAGGCTCGGTAAGCCCGGCGCTCCCCTGCGGTTGTTCAGGCAGCAGATCTGCTTACTGGCCTTGTATTTATTCCACACCTGGGGGGCGCATACCAAACACAGCCTCAGACCTGGCCTGGATTAGGTCTGCGCCGCTTGTCAGATCGCTGCTCCCTGGGCTGGAGTGCCACAGACGTATGTGTGCCTTGGGGGGGGGAGGGCTGCAGCTGAAACCATGGCAAATAAACTCCATGTGCCGCAGAGCAGGTCACGCCACTGCCCTGCACGTCTGTCAGCGTTCCTCCTGCAAGGGGAAGGAGAAGGGGCTCCAGCAGCTCAACATCAACACGCCTCCCCTACAGCTGGCTTAGTCCGGGCTAAAACACCGCTGGCGTGGAGTGGCGCTCTGTCATTACGGCCATAATGACACGTCAGGACTCACTTCATCTGAAAAAGTCACTTTCATTTCTCTGGTCTGCCTCCCACCGTGCAAGAAAGGTTCTGACGCCTTTGTCAGAAACGTCCCACATCCGTTCAGCAGGACTCTGCTCTTAGGCCTGATGAGACCTTCAGCTGCTGCCGCTCTCTGAGTAAATAGAACCGCCTTCAGTTAGACTGACTGACGGCACTTTTCCGCTGCTTTTCACTTTTACTTTCACTAGAAGCTGAAGACCCGCTCTGATGAAAATGGCGTTTTGAACTTCTTCTGGCATTTTTCTGATGAAGGAGGACATATTTTAAGAAAACTCTGATAAAAATATCTTTATTTAGACGGTTGTGAATCAGGAGCAGACGAAAAAATGCCGTTGGACAAAGATGGCATTTGTGACGTAGAAAATATGCTGGGCGGGGCCACCGGCTCCCTGCTCTGCTGTATGCACGGGTAGATCCGCACCAAAAGCCCTGCCCACAACCCAGAGGTGAATTTCTGATGAACTCCTGCTGCTCTGCAGAAACTATGTCCTAGAAAACCACAGGGTTTAGATTTTGGCTAAAAACGGCGTCATTATCGTTAAAATGGAACCCGATCTCAACTCAAATGCTTCAGCGCCTTCTTTTAAAACCTTTTTCCGGTGTTTGCTGGCCATTTGAACTTTTTTGTCACATTTTGTTTGACTTAATATTTTCTTTCTTGTTGTGTTTTTCTCGTCATCTGATCCAAACATGGAACCGTGGTCAGGCCCATATCCTGGTTTTCAGATCAGGGATTGGGAGTCTGGATTGTGGACCTGGTTTGTGCTGGGATCCTTCAGATGCAGTTGTTAAATGTGTGAAGTCCCCCTCTTCCTGAGACACTCACACATTCCTGACGGCACAAGGCATGACTTGTTATGGAGGCTGTTCGCGGCGCCGTGTTAAGGTGAATCCAGGCGCACACGCTGGGCTGTGCACGGAGAGGCCCGGCGCTGATTTACTCAAGCGGGGGGAGAAAAGGGAGAGTCTCCCCTGAGTGCATCAGGAGAGCCTGCAGCCTTTGTGATTCCTTTTGATCAAATCTCTGTGAAAGATGAGTGTCATGCCCTCTTCCAGCCAGCTGTGAGGGGACTGCCCTGTGACTCTGGGGCGTGCACGTGTGCGTCCATGCGTGCTTCTTGTGCATGCGCGTTTGGGAGGCGACTCCTGAGGTGAGAAAGCCGAGTGGGAGGATCTCATTTCGATCACCGGTGCCCGGTTTCAGCTCTCTGCCTCGCAGTGGAGGAGCATCGCAGCAGCTGAGCAGCGGCTGAGCAGCGGCACAGACAAAAGCAGAGCCTCGCCGTTGTTCTCCGGGACTCATGGCTCTTTAGCGGACGGTGCGAGTTGAACAGAGTTGCTTTGTGGGATCTCCAGAGAATGGCCAACTCCACAGCATCACTGCAAACATCTGAGTAGATGACAATGGCTGAGGTAAGACTCCAGGAGCTTCTTCTAGGAGAGAAGAGACTCTTGTGCTCACATCTTCTTTGAAAAGTCCTTCAAGAAAAGAAAACGCTTCTTTCTAAAGCATAACAGCAAATGCTCTTCTGTTTTTATTTGAAAACTGTTCCCAAAAAACTAACACAAGCTTAAATTTGTAGTAAAACCAGGAAGTCGAGTTTCTGAAAGTGTTTAAAAATGATCTGAACTTCCTGAAATCTTCCTAAAACACAAGACACTTTTCTGGTTTTGCAGTTTTTCAGTAAATTTGAACAAAGTGAAAGATTTTCCATTTTTTTCACTGAGCTTCACACTTTTCTGCTTCTTTTCTTTACTGCTTTTTTAGTGTATTTCATTTGAATTGTTGGAAAACGTTCTGTTCCATAATGAAGGTTTTTTATTAAAAAAACATTTCTATGTTGGTTTTTTGGCATTACTGACAAGTTTCTTTCATTTAAGCGTTGATTAAAAACCAACATGTGTGGTTCCTTCCCGGCCGTCTTCATCCAGTCAGTCAGTCTCAGCCTGTTGGAATGTAATTAAACAGTGGCTCCCGTTTTAATGCCACCATTCTGGAACGATTGTGTGCTTTGTGTGCTTGTTGTGTCACTGCAGTGTTTGTGTTTCTGAGGAGGAACTTTTCATTAAAGAAAGCCTCCAAAATACTCAGACGACAAAGATTGGTAAAATATTTGTTTTAGGAGCTGCACTGGTAAAATCAGGTATTTCCCTCCCGAACGGATCCGTCTCTGATACTTTTGTGGCCTAAAGTCCCTTCAGGAAACGTTCTTCAAGCGTACAGGGAGAAGGCTGGACTCACGGCTCTCGCGCTGCAGCTGCTTCTGCCGTCAGCTCAGGTGCTGGTTGAGCGTGAAGGGACTGGTTCTGGTAAACGCTCAGAGAAGACGGTCATGTTTTCAGCCGAATAGGGAACATACCAGCGGTGAATGAGTCTCGTTCGTGTCGCACCTGTGAAATGTACCCTCCGGCCCTGGGGGAGCAGCAGACAGAGGAACCGTGGGGGGGTTTGACCCGATTCTGATGTTTAGGTCCTGGTGCGATCTGACTGTGGAATCGAATCCACCAGATTCAGGATGAACACTGCACTGCTTGGCCATTGAGCCGGTCCTATAAAACGTGTCGTCCTGGGCAGACTTAGTGATACTGGAGGGAGTTTGAGTGGTGTGGAGCCGGCACTTTGGAGCAAACGCTTCCTGTCTGAAGATCAGACTGAAAGTAGATCTGTGATGGTCAAAGTCTTCTGGATTTCTCGGTCCAGATGCAGTAGAGTAGCACCATGGATGGCCCATTTGGACTCAAGGTGGCGCTCTTGGTACGGGTCACGAGGACCAGGTATGTCTGCTCTCATGGAGGCTTCCAGCAGCTCCACTGAGCCCAGAATTACAACTCATGAGGTCTTCGATCTGAAGGTCCAGGAGGTTCTGAACCCACAGGAAAATTCTTTAAGCTCATTTTCTTTACGGGAGGAGAAAGCGCCCTCACCTCACCGCAAATGATGACATTTAATTTCTTCCTCCTGCCTTGTCTTCATCACATGAAGAGCTCTGGAATGAAGATTTTATCAAGCGTTTGGATGTGGTAACGTTCCGTTTCTTTGAGGAGGAGTGTGCCCCCCTGAGCAGCTCTTCCAGCGGTGATGTGGCCCGCCGGCTCCCAGCCTTCACCCCCCTGCACACGTGTGTGTGCTCGCCGCGGCCCCAGCAGGTCTCGTTTGTCAGCCGTCAGATTCTCCGTTCGGCTCGTCTCCGCTGACTTCAGGTTTTCTCTCCGAGTCTTTGTTCATTTTTGAAAATGTAAATTCTTTTCCAACAATGAGCAGATTTTCTGCTGCTCCGCAAACATGCATGCGTGCACACACAACAGCACACAAACAATCCTGCAATCCCAAACAATTAAAGATCCTCTGCCTCCTTTGATATTACACTGATTCCAGCTTTTTTTTTATCTTCTTTTCTGTTATTTTTTTTAGATTAATTCATATTTTCAATTGTTAAAAAATATAATGAGTTTATTTAACAAAAAAGAATCTTCAACTTTCAGGATTTGGAAAAAAAAAATCTTGTTACCAAAATAATATTTACTATTTGATTTGATGAAAACATATTTTCATTTACACATTTTATTAGAAGTTTAAAATAAAAAAAAGACGTGCTTTAGCTAACATATTAAAATGTGCTTTTGCCTTTAAACATTACTATTTACAAATATATGCTTATATCTTTTTAACTTCATTTAGTAAAATATGAAATATTAGGAACATGTTGATTTTTTTTGACAAACCCCTAATTCTAAAGGTTAGGACATTATTAAATTGATTTTAAAAATCTGTTTTTTTTCACTCAGGTTGATCTTTAAAGACACACATCACTCAGATGTCAGCACACATTTTATTTCTTATTTTGAAAAAAATATTTTTTACTTGACCTTCAAAAATGTTGCTTAGAAACGTCACCCACACTTTTTTGTAAACTAGAATTATTTTCTACACTATCTTTTCTGAGTGGAAACAGATTTTTTCTGACTAAACTGAGGCGTTTTCATAGCGATCACAGTTCAGGTCCGAATCCTTCCGCTCTGTTTTAGGGATGTTTCATGAAGTCACCGCGTCTGTCTGCGGTCAGACTCCGGTTTTTTAAATGTTTGGTTGTAACACGTGAACAAATGGTCATGGACTTCCTGATTAACAGCGATGTGAAAATCTTCTGCTTTAGCGTGGTTTGATCACAGAGCAGCTGAAGAGGATCTCTAAACTGACTGAATATTTTTGATGTTTGTTTTTTTGGCTCATGTATCTAAACATCTTGATCCTGTTTTTTTTTTTGTAAAGTTAAACTCTCCAAACATTCAGGAAGCAAAATGTCATCTTTAGCAAAATACTTTTTTATTTGTTTGTTTCTGTTGGAAACGTCAGAAACGCTTCAGTAAAACCAGATTCTATTATATTTCTTCATGTTTACATTCTTGATGGTCGTTTTTGAATTTGCTGAGTTTAACCCTGAAGATGTTTATGAACCTTAAGGTTATTTAGAAAATGATATTTAGAAGAATTAGAAAATGACGTAAAGAGATGAATCTGAGCGAAGAGCGCCATCTTGAGCCGGACTGGAACCCAACGAAGATCCAGAAATGCTGAGAACTGTCATGACGGCCTGAACCTGAGCCACACTGAGCCACAGAAGGGCATCCATCTCCCATGATGCCTTTCTACAGCGAGCACACATCCTGCCAGGCCTTGGGAAGGTTACAAACAAAAATAATGTAAAAACACCAAGAAGGAAAATGTTCACCAAGAAAATCAAAGTTTTTGATGCTGCAAAGAGGCATGGCTTCAGCTACAGCCCTCTGTGTGATGTCATGGTTCTCTGTGATTGTTTGATGAGCTGGAGTCTCTGTCACAGACTGATGAGAATCTTGTAGCGTGGAGGGAGCAAGAGTTTAACTCCTCACAGCTTCTCTGATTGGCAGACACACTCTGGCTCCGCACTCAAACCCGTCCACGTCGTTCACTGTCATGCACGTGACTGAAAAATGACGCTGAATGAATCTGTTGCTAGTCTTTTTGAAGCTCAGGTTAATTACCTTTCTACGATTATTGAACTTTTCCAACAATAAATCGTCTTTTTTTCTGTCAGAGATGGGTTTGGGGGGGAACGACTTGTGGGCGTGGCCACCCCTTCTGCTTCAGATTCTCTGTAGGTGGAAGAACGTCCTCTAAGTGGACTAAGCACGCTGGGTGCCAGGTGCATGCTGGGGCTTGACGCTTGGCTCCTGTAGGCAGACTTCCATCATTTGTGCATTAGTCTCTTCCCGGTTCTGGGCGTGTGCAAAAAGCCGCAGCTTTGTTGTGACAACAAGGCAGAAATGCAGCCGGGCCGCGGCGCAGCTCGGAGCTGCTTCCGTCCTCTTCTCAGAAACTGGTGGAACCAATCTCTAATGAAGATAAACGATGCTGCTTGGATCAGAGCAGAACTGTGGAGCAGTGGGGGGGTGGGATTAGACTAATTGGGCCGTGTTGGGTCTGCGGTGATGGGATTATGTCTTTGAGGGATGCTCCTCTCCTGTCACAGGACCCAAGGTTACCGCTGCCATCCAGGGCCAGAAAGCTGCCGCCACCTTCATCTCTGCTCACTTTATTCGCTTTAATGACGAGGAGTCGCCGCGAGGCCAAACAGCCTGATCCTGGATTACAAGGACGAGCGCAGCCTGAAGCCAGGGACTAATCGAGGAGGAGGAGGAGACCTGCCTGTCCAGCTGCACCTTCCTCCTCCTCCTCCTCCTCCTCCTCGTCTGCAGAGAGCAGCGGAGCTCCAGCTAAGCATGCTGCTCATGTCTGCTAAAACCCCACTCATCATGCATTATAGATGCAAGGGGAGGCACTGCACAGCCACCCCAAGGTTTCAGCCAGAACCACCAACAACAGCAGCTTTGATCAGAATCTGATGACGCTCCGGCCTTTTCCTCCCAGGCAGAGCGCGCGAGAATCCTTTCTGAGAACTTCTCATTTCTCCAAACTCTGCTGGTTCATTTCTGAAATTGACACGTTGGTAAAAATAAACCAAACTGAGCTTCAGATTTGATGCAACTAAATGTTGCTTTAAGTTTCTGGAAACTTCCTTCCTAAAATCCTCCATTCCTGCAACCATTACATGCAGTTAACGTGCAGAGAAATGTGATCTGAGGGTTTTTGGTTGAGTTAGGCGAACACTCAAATGATAAAGACACAGAAAGAAGAAGAACTGTGTAAAAACGAATAAGCATAAAGACAAAGATGATGAAAAAAGGTTTTGTCAGGGCTGGTTCTCACTCTCTCCCTGAAAAGGACACTTCTGCAGACATCGTTTGGTGTGCTGACATGACAAAAGGTCTTGTATTTTTGGTGTGCATCTACAAATTACTCTAAAAAATTATTTTGCAAACACACAAGTGAAACCAGGGCTGACCCGAGGTTCAACACAGCCACAGCTGAGGGAGCCGATCTTTCACCAGAACAAACATGAAAAGAGGTCTTCTGCAGGCGTTCTTCTGCCTGTGTTCATCAAATCGTTCAATGTTTTTCTAATCACACTTTTACTGTAGATTCTGTGCGTCTGAAAGCATCATGGGTGGGGGTGGAGCGCGGGGAGATTTCACCCGGTCATCAAGTTGGAGAAAACGGGAAAGGGAGATCATCAGCAAACATTCTATTCTTTACAGATGGTGGGGGTTTGTCCAGGACCTTAAAAACCTCAGACTGGACCGATGGTTTTCAAGATGAGCTTTAGTTTAACCATCATTCTGCAACCTTTGCCAAATTTTAGTGATCGGGTTGCTCCACAAATAGAATTCAGAGACAAGCTGACCTCATTTCTTTCAATAAATCCGTTTGAAAATTAAGTTTCTTATTCCTGATTGATGATCATTTGTTCCATTTTCTAACCTTACAGGTGATCTGCTGCACGTTGGGGAGTTGTAACTGTGACGGCTTCAAACCTGGGAAGCTGAAGAGGAGGCAGTGTGAGAACTGCAAGCATGGCTGGGTGGCTCACGGTGAGGGCTCCTGGTAGACTCTGACAACACCAGAAATGACACCAAGAATTACTAACTTTTAAGATTGACTTAATCCTGAATGAGAGACTGGAAACCGCGCAGAGAAAAATCTGGAAGTGGAAACTACATTTCAGCGTCCACTTCCAGATTTTTCTCTGGAATAAAAGCTAAAACCTCTGGTGTGGTATTTAAAACCCAAGCTTTGATCAAATCTAGAAAACAATAACGTCTCAGCTTTTTTCCAAAATGTAAGAATTTTAACAATGGAGATGGATGAACGTAAAATGTTTTCAACTTTGATTTTATTATTTTATTTTCAGCTTTATTGCAGAAATTCTTCTCAATTTGAGATTTTCTCCATTCAATCATTTAGTTTCCTCATTTTGATCTGCTACTTTAGAGTTTCTAAAACACAAGAATATTTTATTCATGTCAATTCAGAACCTCGTCATATTGCTGTTTTTGCTTTTTTCGAAACTTATAATTTTACTTTAATCTTCAGTCTTTTACTTCTTTTGACAGGAAACACTTGAGTTAAATGTAACCCTCTGCAATCCTACTTACAGCTCTGAGCAAACTGAAGGTGCACCACCTGTACCACAGCAGCCAGGTGGAGATCGTGCACTCTAATGTGGTGTTCGACATCTGCAGCCTGATGCTGTACGGTACGCAGGCCATCCCAATCCGCCTGAAGATCCTGCTGGACCGCCTGTTTTCCGTGCTGAAGCAGGAGGAGGTGATCCAGATCCTAAATGCCCTGGACTGGACTCTGCAGGACTACATCCGGGGATACGTGCTCCAGGTGAGCAACTCTGGAGAAAACAAGTAAATCAAAGAAACATTGCAGAAATGAAAAAAACAATGTTTGCATTTTGATACACCTTTAGAAAGATGACTACATCTAAAGTTGCAGTTTCACCTCAGCTTTAGCATGAGAGAAATTTCCTGTTTCTCCTTTAGCAACATGTTCTGGATTGTTCAGTCCCTCCTTCATTCGGTCGCTCTGTCATTCTTTGACTCCTTCATTCGATTCTTCTGTCATACGGTCGCTCCACTGTTCATTCGTTCTGGCATTTGGTCACTCGGTCAATCCAGATCATTTGGTCTCTCTAGCATGTGGTCACTCAGTCATTTAGTTGCTCTGTCATCCATTTACTTTGTCATCCATTTACTCCGTTGTTCAGTCACTACATGATTCAATAGCTCTGTCATTTGGTCATTCGTTGGCTCCAACATTCAGTCTCTCCTCCATTTGGTCGCTCTGTCACCCATTTGCTCCACCATTCAGTCGCTCTGTCGATTGGCCCCTCCAACATTCAGCACCTTCGACATTCAGCCCCTTTGTCGTTCAGCCCTTTGTTGTTCGGCCCCTCTGTCATTCAGTTTTTTTTTTTTTTTTTAACTTGTCCTGTCCAACAGCTGAGCAAACAGATATGAGCTGAGAGCCTCTTGTATTAGACAGATTTTACTCTTACAATCGGGGGTTATAAATCATAGCGAACACAAAATGTATGTTGGTATAAGCCCCTTTTGTAATTTAAACCAAACTTTATTAATATTGATTTTTTTTTTTTGTGTGTGTCTTTTTTGTTGGACCGGATGGAAAAGGAAAGGGGAAAAGGACAGAGTTGGGGGGTGGAGGGGGGGGGGAAAGAGAGCTGGTGGATTATAGAAGTTAGAGAAGGACTACTGTGAAGGGAAGATAGAGTTGTTAATCTACAGGCAACAAAATGCTGGAGCTTATACCCATTGCAATAGTGAGTGTTGGTCTAAAATGGGCGGGGCCTGTCCACACACTCAGCTGTTACATACCTGCCGGCTCCAAGAGTGTTCACAAACTTGTCCACATCCAGTTCACACGCACACTTGTGCATACCAACCAACACATGTAAAGCATTACATTCTGTCACGCACACTATTTGAAGGTGTAAAGGTGAGCCGACGCCTGTACTCAGGTGAATGTTATGTTAAGCTGAAGTGGATGATGGAATGCACAAAAAAGGAGGGAGAACTCCCAGCCATCCCCACACCAAGACACCCGCCGAGGCGGCAGCGCCGACCAGGGCCCGCCCCCGCACCCATACTGTGGGGTCAATGGAGGAGATCCACCCGCCAGGCAGCCCGGCAAGCACCCAGACCAGGGCCCGCAGGACCACCACACGGGCCCCCAACACCCGAGCACAGTGAGGTACAGAAGCGCAAGGCCCAGCCCAGTCAGGAGAGCAGCCCTCCCACCGCGCCAGGTGGCCCAGCGCGGGGCCCCACCCCCGAGAGCCCCACCACCCCAGACAAGCCACCCACCACCACCCAGGAGTTCTGGGCATCCCCCCACCCCAGCCCCGGGTACAAGCCCGGGCCCCCCACGGGAGACCCGCTCCAAAGCTCCAGGCAGCTGCGGAGATCCAGAAGAGAGCACGATGGGGGTCAGCTACCCCCATCTAGAAAAGGGATGACCAAGAGAAGTGGGGGTCCCCGAAGGTGTACATTGCCTGACCAGGCTCTCCTAATGTTTGTCATTGTCTGTCATTCAGTCTTTTGTCGTCCGCCCCCTCCATCTTTCGGCCCCTCCGTCATTCAGTCGCTCAGTCATTCATTTACCCCTACATTCAGTCACTCAGGGGACGCTGTATGAAAGCATGAAGACAATACAACATAGAATCTGTTTCTGAACATGTATGTGCTTTCCTCATGGTTTTTGTGTAAATTCTAATATTTCTTAATGTCCCATGGAGAAGTAACAATGCAGTAATCCCCCCACGTTTTCAAAGCCTGCTGCCATTATCACATGACTGAATATAACCTTTTACTGTTTGTTACCTATGTGCATGACATCATGACTTTATTGATTACACAAAAAAATACAGAGAAAATCTATGAGGTGAAGTATTCTGACACACCTTTGGGGGGCGCTTGTGAGGCGACAGCGGTTCGCCTCAGCAATCAGCCGAAGTAGATGTGTGATTGAATGGAGGACAGTTTTCACCTGTAATTGTCCCTTCTACACCGCTGATTGACTTTAGAAATAAAGAAAAATAATGTCTTCAAAGAAAAATAGTTTTCTGTTTGATAAAAATTATTTGAATTAGATAAAAGTTCAAGGCTGCACGGTGGCGCAGCGGTTAGCGCTCCTGCCTCACAGCAAGGAGGTTCCCGGTTCAAGTCCTGGCTGGGGGACCTTTCTGTGTGGAGTTTGCATGTTCTCCCCGTGCATGCGTGGGTTTTCTCCGGGGACTCCGGCTTCCTCCCACCGTCCAAAAACATGCTTCACAGGTTAATTGGTTACTCTAAATTGTCCCTAGGTGTGAATGTGAGTGTGCATGGTTGTGTGATTGTGGCCCCTGCGACAGACTGGCGACCAGCCCAGGGGTGTACCCTGCCTTCGCCCATGAGTAGCCGGGTTAGGCTCCAGCAACCCCGTGACCCCGGCAGGGATAAACCGGATTGGAAAATGAATGAATGAATGAATAAAAGTTCAGAGATCTGAACTCTAAACTTTAGTGAATATTTTCTTTTTGGTTTTATCTTCACAAGGAACAAATTGTATTTAAACTGGATAAAGCTTCAGAGTTGAACATTTTAAACCAAAAACCCAGCTAAGTCCTGGTTTTATTTAGAAAAAACTTTTTTAAAAAGTTGTGAGAGGTTTTTACATGGTTTAGTTTCAAGTGAAGGAAAAAACAGATTGTAAATAAATTTTAAAAAAAGATTTAAAATTTGAAAGGCAATTTAACAATTTTAAAGAAAGTGGTACATTGGAAAAAAAAACACTATGAATATAAAACTTTTACCAAATTAAAAAATATCTGTCACGCACTGTCAATTGTGTCCTGTAAGCCAACGGTCTCAAAGCCACATAAAAAAAGGATCAACGAGGAAAAATGAAAAGTCTGAATTGAAACTGTAAATGAGGGCTGAAAACTAAGGAGAAACCAAAAAACTAAAATTGAAAACAGAAAAACTGCAGCTGAAACTAATAAACATTATTTTTTAGCTGGTAACAGTTTTAGGTTTATAGTTTTATTTATTCAAGTTTGAAATATATCATTTTTTAATTTTAAAATGTTCAGGACTTCTTTAAGTTTGACATACGTATTTGTCAAATGTACCATTTATTTTCAAATTTTCAATCTTTCTATTAAGCTTAAAATCCCTCTTTTTTTCAATTACTTTTTTTGTTTCAATACTTCTTTCAAACTTACAATCTGATTCAAATTTGACTCAATTTTTCCGCTTTGATTTATTTCTGTTAAATAAAAACTTCTCATTGGTGCGTCTTCAATCCTCTGCAGGAGCTCAGATAAAGCTTGACACTTCCTCTTTTGACTTTGTGGAGTGATGAAGAGCGTTCTGTCTCTTTAGAGCAGACTTGTTGGTTTGAATGGGAGCAGCCTGAAGCTGAAGGTCACAGGCGTTTGGATAAAAACAGGAAAACAGGAGCTGGATCTGTGAAATAGTTGGCGGCGTGGATCGCAGACGATGAGCTGCAACACCTCCAACTGACAGCACATGACTAAAACATGAGCATGTCTGTTTTATTAAACATGGACTTGCAGGACACCTGAGAAACTCAGAGCAGGACTGAGAGAATTTCTGAGGAAGACGGGGGGCGAGAGCAGGGGTGTGATGTAGCGACCAAAGCCGCCAACCCCCCCGACATATACTTGTTGCTCAGGGAAGTCTCCAGACTTCACTGCGTACATTTGTAAATATTATGTCTTTTGCTGCAGATCTCCCCTGAAGCTGCTGCCAAGCCTGCGATTAGAGCTTCATCAAGCAGTCCAGTTCAGCTAATTTATGTTAGCTCTTGTAAGATGGAGCCAGTATGCTTTGTGATGAAATATTAATGGCGGTTATGGCATGAGGCCGTGCTTGGCTTTCAAAGAGCCATGTGCGCCGCTGCGCTTGATTTTTGCGTGCACTTGTGTACAGCAGTGTACGCTCTGTTGTGTTCAGCTCAGGCAGAGCCGACACATGATCTAAATGAAGAAAAACGACCTGAGAGATGAAACGCTGTGCTTTAATGAGGCCGCGCTCACATCCACGCTCTCTCTGATGCCTTCATGCTGCCACCTTTCCAGCAGAGCACGTTCCTCTCAGAGAAAACCAGCTGCTGTCTTCGTCTCATGATGTGTTCTTCTGTGCTGTATAGGACGCGGCGGGGAAGGTGCTAGACCGCTGGGCCATCATGACCTTTGAGGAGGAAATCGCCACACTGCAGCAGTTCCTCCGTTTTGGCGAAACCAAATCCATTGTGGAGCTCATGGCTCTGCAGGACAAAGAGGGCCAAGCCGTGCTGGTTCCCAGCACCCGCACCAACTCGGACATCCGTACTTTCATCGAGCGCAACACACCCCGCACTTCTGCTAACCTCTCCACGTCCAAACTGGAGAAGACAGGCAGCAACACCATCCACCACTTTGAGAACTTCATCAACAGCATGGCCTTCATGCTTCCATTTCAGATGTTAGGTTCGGTGCAGGCGCCGTTTCTGGGCAGCCCGGCGGGGGTGGTGCAACAGCATTACCAGCAGACACGAGACATTTCCATGGAGAGTCAGAGAAGAGAGGATCAAGATCTCCGAAGAGACGGCTCTCTTCCTCTTTCACATTCCTCAGAGAACAGCAGGCTGGGCTCCAACTCTATCGCCTTCTCTGCTGACTTGGACCAAAGTGGAGAGAAGCTGACTGAAGGCATCTCCCCTCCCACAAAGATCGAGAGCGAAGACTTCTCTGCCAGCGACAACTACTCAGATGGACCTTCCACTCCGTGCACGCCATCCATGAGCTCTGATATTATGCAGATGTCACCTGAGGTAAAACTTCGCTCTTTGGACAGGAACGGGGGTGGAGGAGGCGGGGCCTCATCAGGTGGAGGATCTCTGAAGAAGGGCCGTGTGTTCTGCAATGCTTGTGAGAAAACTTTTTATGATAAAGGCACACTGAAAATCCACTACAATGCTGTCCACCTTAAGATTAAGCACAAGTGCACCATTGAGGGCTGCAATATGGTTTTCAGCTCGCTACGCAGTCGCAACCGCCACAGTGCCAACCCCAATCCTCGTCTCCACATGCCTATGAACCGAAACAATCGAGACAAAGACCTGCGGGGCAACTTGTCCGCTGATGAGAGCTCTCAAGGAGAAAAGAGGCCCGAGTACAGCAGTTCCTTCTCCATTTGCTCTTCAGAAAGTCATAAGTCAGCACCTAGCTACATGGTGAGCAATGCAGACCCTGGCCCCAAGCTGCACAGCAGCACGTTCCCCAGCATGGGCCAGAGTGGAATACTCTTCCCCAACTTAAAAACTGTACAACCGGTCTTACCTTTCTACCGAAGCCTTGTGACACCAGCAGAACTTGCAAACACCCCAGGAACCTTACCATCACTCCCTCTGTTGTCCTCCTCTGTACCAGTCAAAACAGTCACAGCACCTGAAGCTTGCCTGGCAGACCCCATACCAAAGAAAAAGTCTCGGAAGTCCAGCATGCCAATTAAAATTGAGAAAGAGACCATAGAACAAGACGAGCAGATGGATAAGGAGAGCAGTTCTGAAGATGAGCTCCCTTCACAGGAAAAGGTCCAGCATAGGTCACTAGAGGAGCACATGAGTACAGAACAATCGGGAGAGGAAAAGCAAATGGAAAAACACATGACGGACCAAACTTTAGACAGGAACTTAACTGATAAGAAAGATAATGAGAACAGGCAAGCTGAAGCAAACCACTCGTTATCCTCTACCTTTGAAAACAGGCTAATGGAAAATCACTGTGACAACTTACTTTCTAAAGAATCCAATGGTAGTGAAGAAAGAACAAGTAAAGAGAATGCAAACTCACCATGTGGACCTGAAAAAATCTCTGACCTCAGAGGTGATGAGGAAGATTACAGGTTGACTAAAGGGGTTGGTCTCCAATTCATAGATCGTGGAGGGCTTGATAAATGTGACTACAGTGATTTGAGTTTGTCCCACCATGACCCAGAGGCTGACTTGACCCTGCCACACCACTGTGAAATCTGCAACAAGAACTTTAAAGACCAGTTAAGCATCAAGATGCACTACCAGAATGCCCATCTCAAAGACATGCACACATGCACAGTGGATGGGTGCAATGCTACCTTCCCCTCACGCAGAAGTAGAGACAGGTAAGATGTTGGAGAGGTCTGGAGTCATGAAACTTCTGATCTGATCAAGAAAGTCTCTCAAATAGAGCAGTCTTATCCTTCGATACTTGAATATGGCACAATAAAGGTGCTAGTCTGGCCTTTCCATTAGCTGTTTAACTCGTATCACCTCCAAATGTTATTATTCTGCTCCATCTTTTTTTCTCATCACACTTAAGCACCACTTTAGACGAATGCAAGCTCATAGCAAAATTGGAAAAAGGCGAGCACTTTCTCCCAGTGTTTCCGACAACGAGGCAGAGCCCAGGCCACCGGCTCTCCCATCAGTGTTCCTAAATCCACCTCGACTTGGCATGGTTGAAACTGCAGGGAAAGAGGTACTAAAACTAAAGCTACTGCAGGTACGCTGCCTCGTGGAAACGTCTTAAATTTGTGCTTAGTCAAACCAAGCCAAGTCAGAGTTGGTGCTAATAGAAATGTGGCTTAAGACAACTGACACCAGAAGCTAAGTTGTCAACAAAACCCACAGTCTCTGAGCAGAGACTTGCTTTAGGGTAGGGATGTCCAGAAGGTGCAAGGGCAAGAGTTTGTTGGAGAACAAATGGGAAAGTGCCCCTTGTTGCCTTTCTCTACTGTAGATAGAGAAGCTCCTAACACAATGACTGCTGTGAGATCATAAGCTGAATATGAACACTTGTTCAGTACACCAGTGCCAGGATTAGATTTTTCTGTCCCAGCTCAAGTATTAACATGAGCAAGCATTTAGTTTTTCTAACCTGATTCTTTCACTTTTTTCCTTGGTTTTCTTTTGTACAGTAGTTGGAGATACAAGGAATTAGCAAGAGAACTAACAACATACTGTTAGGTCTTATCGTCAGGCAAACCAAGATAAAGATGTGGTTTTCTTTGGTCATGTCTCTACTGCTGGCCTGCACTCTTCCTCAGAGAGTAATCAATTTGAATCAATCCAAGCTTAATAGATCAATAATCAATCCACAAAAGTAGATATTGATCTTTTGTGCCTTTCCTTTTCCGATGACCTAACGCATAACAGCAGTAAAGCCAAAGTCCACTTGCTTGATGCTAACGTATAATGGGACCAGCTAATGCTAATGCTCGGTCGATCTAAACATACATTTATGACTAGATTAACAGCTTTATATACTCACAAGCATGAGTTCTCAAAACTCTTAAGGAAACATTTTTAAGTACCCATTTGTTGTCTAAAGCACTATTTTTTCCTCAAATCTTCTGGAATAAATTGTGAGGCGAGCTCCACCTAGTGGCCAAACTGAATCATTCTTCAGGAGAGGAAAATATTTATGTTTGTAATTTAAGCTAGTTTAGAGCCTTTACAATGTTAATGATCTGCACATCTTTGTTGGAGCTTTTCCGTTGGAGAAACCATGTAACACTGTATGGTGTTAACAATCTCACTGGTTTATTATTTCACTAATAAAGTTTACAGTTTTTGAACTGTATCACATTAATGTGAATAGCTTCTACACATATATAGATTATTTTTGTATTTCTATACAGCTTTGTCTAGATGTGTAAACCGTGTAATTTCGGGCTCTGGTAAATCAAATTGATTTGGTTCTGAAAATTATTGGTGATACCTAGCCCTACTGTTAATGATGGGCATGGTCTGCTAGACATCATGTCAGATACATGATATCTGAGCAACAACACTCCTTCTGTCTGGTTGTGTTCCAAAGAAAAATATCCCAAGTGGATGACTAAGTATACTCCTGCCAAACCTTCAAAGAAAGACTGTAGGCCAGTGGTTGAGACGTGTCAATGTAAATTCCATCTTTATCTTTCATTTGTCTGACAAAAGAAAAAAAAAAACATCCTTGTAGTTATAGAAGGAACTTGATTTCTCTACTGTGAGGACTAACTATTTATACGGATTTCTTTGTCTGCAGACACAGTGCAAATTTGAACCTTCACCACAAGCTGCTGACCAAGGACTCAAGTCCAGCGAGTTCCCTTTACTTATCTTCATCATTTTGTAGAAACAGAGAGTCTATTGACCTAGAACAACGAGACAGAGATCTACTCCGGGACCCCTCTAGTCAGACGTCTGTCATCTTTAGGGGGCACAACCGTATGGGTTTAGTGTTCCCGATGAGCAAGATGTCTGCTGCACAAAACCCAGAGTTGTCTCCTAAAGGAGAGATGGAGGAATTGGGGAGAGGAGAAAGAGACACGACTGCTGATGATGGAGCAGTCCTGGATCTGAGCACCTCTGGTGCTGCTCCCCCTTGTGTTGGCAGCAGTGCTCAGCTGTCCTGGGATTCGGATGGAGTCGGTAGTGAGGAGGGAGAAGGACCAGAAGAGGATGAAGAGGTTATCCCCATGGAGGACAGTGATGAAAGCTGTGATGGAAATAGTGAGGCGAGGCCCAATGATGATGATGATGTGACACTTAGTGGAGAGAGGAACTTTGGTTGTGGTGGGGGAGGACAAAGTGGATTTCAGGGAGGTGTGACTGGATCTCCAATTACGTGCCACGTTTGCCAAAAAGTCTACAGCAACAAGGGCACTTTCAGGGCCCATTACAAGACTGTCCATCTTCGACTTCTCCACAAATGTAAAGTCCCAGGCTGTGATACATCATTCTCCTCTGTAAGGAGCAGAAACCGGCACAGCCAAAACCCCAACCTCCATAGGAACCTCTCCGTTAGCTCAGGTCCAACTTTAGGTCAGGAGTGACAAGCTCAGATCTCTGCATATCGTCTTGGTTTTATTGAATATGAATTAATCCTTAATTATTTTATTCTGGAGCTCAGAAAAAAGGCTAGGTAAACTGCACTTTGAGGTATTAAAAAAATGAGTTATTTCTGTTACCCAAGTCCCCCAGACTGAGGCACGTGTCCTGAACTGGTTCCACAACCAGTCAATTGTGGGTTTGGACCTTGTTACAATTATAATCTAGACAGGGTGTCTGGAAAAAAAATCCTAAATACCATGTCACAAATTCCAAATTGTTTTGCTGTGGCAACATGTAAAATGGGCACATAAAAATAATGCCAGAGAAAAGTCTAAAGTCTTCTTATTTTGTGACAGTAACAGCTGAGCATTTTCTTGCAAGACAGCACAGATTACCGTGCAAACTGCCAAATAGGTCCCATTGGTGTATACAACACTTATTTAGGGAAATTTTACTTCATTGGCAATCAAAAAACAAATTTGGTTTCCATCTGTTTCTATCATCCACAAGCTGGAGTTTTGTGGTGAAAGTAAATGAATTTGGTTCCATTTGGGTTGGTTGGTCACAGCTGTCATACTATTTTTGCAAAAAGTCCCAGAAGCAACCATTACCTTATTTTAAGTATTGGCAACATTTATGCTGACATTCTGCTAAACCTAAACACACAGACATTGTTAATTTATTTATGGTACCATTGAAAATATACTGTATCAAACATTTATGTTTACCACACCCACATTTTGAATTTGACAACATCGACAGATGTCATTGACTGTATCAGAAAAGACTGAATGAGTGAGATGTCGTCCATAGAAAATAGTTTAATTCCGGCTTCAACCAAATGAAGTAAATTCAGTTGCTTTTTTTCGCAATATGGATGCTGACATGTTGGAGCCAGACGTTAACAGTAAGTAGTGACTGGTCCGAGTCGGTCTGAGTCAACGTTTCTATAGCAACCATTTGCACCAATCAGCAGTGAACTTGTTGGTAGGTCACACTCCTACCATTTGAAAGCAGGCTACATGTACTCTGCCAAACATGTGACATTGGAGGTGGGGGCAAGCAGGCTCAATGTCCATCTGACTGGTCAATTTATTACTTGAACTACAAAAAAAATATTTAAAAAAATTAGGACTATCATGAAGATGTTAAAAAGGTATCAAAGCAAGAATTGTTATTCTGACCAATTGAATGACGGAGTAACTGCTGTTCAACTTTTATTTTGGCTTCTTGGAGCCGGAGAGTACTTCCTGTTTGGAATGTCAGAGGGAAGGGGTAATTCCGTCCAGTTCTCATAAACAGCCAATGATACAGCCATGTTTTGTTTAGAACAAATCCAACATAGTCATTCCTAACTTGATCTGAAACGTCAATCTTTCCATCCTTAAGAATGGAAAAAAATGTGAAATAAGTTCTTCTTAGTTGTCTGCTGTGGCAATCAATGTTTTTATATTTTTATAGTCCCTTCTCTCAATGATAATAGTTATAGACAAGGCTTTAGCTAACTAGCTAGTTGTAGGCTAGTGTTGCTAACCTTTGCTAATGCACTTTAGTACAACCCTGGAAGCTTTAGCTTACAGTTCCCTCTCTTGAGTATATGTTGCATCAGGTTTGATGATAAATAAAGACATATTTGGATACAAAGACACAACTGATCAATGAGAGGCTTATTTTTTGGTTTCTGTGGGAAACATTTCAATCTTCTGTCACTGTTTACACAAAAAATAAGTACAATCAGAAAATGTGTTTGTTTAATCATTGTGTCACCAGTAAACAATGAAATAGTGTTAAGTAATTTTTGAATTTGTCTAAACCTTCAAATGAAACTTGTGCAGACTGGTTTTTCATGTTTGTCTCAGTGAGAGTTTGATTGTTAATTCATGTAATGCAAGCACTTGTGAAGTAGCATCTCTTCTTTATTTTTTTCATTTTAACTTTGTTTCATCAATACCTTCAGTGTTGTGAGTTTGATCGAATGTCTGTAGTCCATTTTTGTCGCCAATTTTGACCAAAGACTTTCCTCAGTTGACAGGGGCTTGCAGAAAGCGGAGGTCCGTGTTCAGGGGCTTTGCTCAGTCCCTCTGAGGCTTACTACAGTATTCGGGGGTGAGACTCACTTTCAAACAGTTTGTAAAATAATCTTTTGACTGAAGAGGCGGAAATGACATGGCTTTTAAGGTGTTGATAAAGGAATTTTCTCCTGGGATGATACTTGATCAAGGCGTCGCTCTCGTGTCATGTGTGTCTTTCATAGCTGCCTGACGGGATGAGCAGCAAAAAGCTAAGCATGAACTGTGAACGAGTCCAACACTGATAACATTCATATAAAATGCTCTTTAGTAAAGTGCCCCCTGAAAAACAGAACTGCTAAACATGTTTATGAAATTGTATATTCTGTGAATAGAGTGACTTGTAATATCAAAGACACCAAAAATATACTGTATTAATAGGATACTTTACCACTGACATAAAATTTATTCCTTCATTGTTCCGTTTCATGATTGAACAAGAGCACTGTGTTGTACATTTGTGATGATTTCACCATGGTTTGTTGTCCTGTATTGGTCCATATTCTGTATATTTTTCAATTTGTATTTAAAGAAAAGATGTTAGACCATTTGGTTCCATTTTGAATTAGTTTAAAAGAGAGGGTCCTTAAACAACATGTGGTGATAGATGTTTGTCTTTTTTAGTAATGTTGAATTGTTCTTTCAAATTAAATAAAAAGCCATATGTTTGAAAAACTCTCTCTCTTTTTTGGATAAAACAGAGTAAAAAAGAACCAAAAAGCTAAAAGAGAAATTGTGTTTTATGTAAATGCTTTTAGATTTCACCTTCTCTATTAATGGAGCTCAAATAATTATCAGATTTAGGATTATTACACATCCTGTTAATTATTTAAAAACTGCTATAAAAAAAGAGAATGATGAAAATACTTAATTTATTGTTCAATCTTAATTATTAAATGGATGGATGGAGGCAGAGAAGGAGGGACAAACGGACGGAGGGAGGGATGGAGGGAGGGATGGACAGACAGAAGGGGGGATGGACGGACGGATGGACGGAGGGAGGAAGGGAGAGAGGGAGGAATGGACGGACGGAGGGAGGGAGGGATGGATGGACGGACGGACGGACGGACGGATGGATGGATGGAGAGATGGACGGATTGAGGGATGGATGGATGGATGGATGGATGGACTGATGGATGGATGGATGGAGGGAGGGAGGGATGGACCAGTGTAAATGACAAGTTGTTCCTTTTCAGTGAAAAATGCTAAAAAGGAAAACACTGTAAAATCTCTCTCACTCGCTCTCTCTAGAGCCAGTGCTGAAATCTTAATTCATGCTTTTATAACACCAAGAATAGATTACTGCAATGCACTCCTTTGTGGTGTAAGGAAAACCACCCTTATCCTGTGTAGTGAGTCCAAATCTCGGCAGCACGCCTTTTAACGAGCACCAGGAGGAGGGAACACATTACACTGATCTGGAAATCTCTGCACTGGCTCCCCGTCAGCTTGAGGATTGATTTTAAGATTCTTCTAATAGTTTTTACGAGTGTTCGTGGTCTTGGTCCTTCTTTTATATCAGACCTGCTTTTAGTTGATGAGTCTCTCAGAGCCCTTAGGTCCTCAGGCTCTGGCCTGCTGAAGGTCCTTCAGGTCAGAACACAAATGCATGGCGAGGCTTCATGTAGATCCTACGGTCCTCGTCTGTGGAACAGCCTGCCCGAGGATGTGAGGGCCTCCTCCACTGTCAAGGGTTTTAAAAAGAAACTCAAGACACATTTATTTAATTCAGCTTTTAAGTAGATCCCGCATCTGTGGGTCTAGTATTTTCCTCTCACATTTTATTTTAAACCTAAACTTATTTTAATTTGTATTTTTATATTTTACTGGGTTTATTTTCTTTTCATTTATGTTAATCTATTACTTCTACATTTTACACTTGTATACGAGTGTCTTCTCACTCTTGGCTGGGATGTTTGTGTTTGGGCTCACAGAGAAACAGCCCTGCGCCCAGGGGCAATAGTGCTGGGCGCATAGTCCCTGGGGACTATGGGGCAGGAGGCGCTGGGGATGAGTGGGATTTGCTCATATTGCCCGGATGCTGACACCCCAGCCAACAGGGTGGACAGCACCGTACTCTTCAGGGTACTCTTTGTTTTAACTTATCTTATCATCTCTATTTTATGTGTTTGTTTCTGTGTTTATTATTATAATTATTATTGGAAACTGTAGCTTCAGTTCCTTTCAAACTATAAGTCTTTTGGGTTTACTACAATCCATGTTTACATGAAAAATTCTTTAAAAAAATAGAAGTGATTTTCTCCTAAAATCCTTGTTGCAGTTGGACTGTAGCGTTAGGATCCTCAGAACATTTTTGATCAGATGTGATCGTTTCTCCATTAAAAATGAAAACCAAGGACATTCTCCCATAACTGTTGTTGAAGCATGAATGTGATGATGAGTTTTCATGACTAGCTCATATCAATTGAACCATTTATTAGTTTTGATTGTTTTTGAGAGATTATGGATTTATCTATTTTTAGTCACCTTTTCCAAGAGCCTGCGCTCTGCAGCCGCGTCACGGCCATCTCCATTTTGCAGCTGGAGAGCGCCGTAAAAAAGAAACAAAAACCCAATTAGTTTGAAGTTGTGATGCCTTTCTAGGTCATTGTTTGCATTAAGACAAAAAGCAAGAGACACTTGCTGTCAGTTTAAATGCTTATTAAACAGGTTTTCAAGCCCCGAAGTCAGAGTCTGTGGATATCTTGCTAACTTTACAGAGCCTTTTTTTGCTGCCATATTCTGCTGCGCTTCACAGCAGTACAATTTTGTGATCCACAGAATTCTACTAGGGCATTTATTTGAAATTACAAGCTTAAATTACACAGATCTGATAAAAATAATAAAAATATGCGATCACTGTTCAGGAGACAACCTCTGATTTTGATCGAATAAGACAATACGTGATCGACCCTGATTTCCAATCACGTGATCAGATCAGGATATATCTACAAGGAATCCTATCGACAACCGAAAATTATGATATGAACTGAATCGTTGAACAAATCGTTACACCAATAAGGACTTATCTACAACAAACAAGAATTTTGTTCCTCACAGATCCGTTACTTCTTCTTCTGTGCTGTCCTAGGAACATTAATGTTGGGACATCTGGAACTCACAAGACAGTGCGCTGAACTTAGAAAAAAAACAAAAAACAATCCACTGGTGTCCCTGGCAGACATCAAATCCTGTTCACGGAAGGGTGGGGTCATCTGGACCCCACAGCACAAGGGTTAAGAAGCTCTTCTGTCCTCCACTGGTTACCTGTAATAATGTCACCTGTTTGAACTGGTTATCTGTATGAAGACCCCTGTCCACACCCTTAACAGTCAGACTGCAACCTCTCCACCATGACAAGACCAAAGAGCTGTCAAAGGACAGCAGGGACTAGACTACAGACCTGAACAAGACTGAAATCTTGATCTTGTCGGGCTCTGGCTGGCATTGTCCCTGCATACGAATTTCATTGTGAGCATCATAGATTGCCTTGTTGATTGGTTTACCAAGATTAACCAACTGTTGGATGAACTGTTGGAGCAATTTTTAGAAAATAGAAAAATACAACATCACTTCTTTCACAATGATCTGGTGAGGTAACGGCCCAGACCTACACGGGGGGGGGTCTTTAAAGAAAGCTGCTCAATTCATCAAGTGGGACTTTGCAGCCTTACTTGAACAAACTGAATTGGAAACTTTGCTATCTGATTTTTTTTATGTGGACAATTAATAATCAATCAATAAGAATCCGAACAAAATCATGAAGTAGTTGTAGAAGCTGAACACATTTTCATTCAAAAATAGCTTTATTTGTGATTTCTTCTGTTAGTTTGACTAAAAGGCTTTAAAGTGGTGTCCACAGTCATTAGGGATCAAACTTTGCATGGCTCTACTCTCCATGACCAAGAAAAAGCCTCTCAGAGCGACTGAAGAGCTGAATTTTGCTGCTGAGCAAGAGGACGCTGTGGAAAAGGACGCTGCAAGTGTTGCTGGGTCACTTCAAAAAAGTGAGAACAAAACTGTTACACAACATTCCAAAGTATTACACTATAACAGAGAGATGAAAGCCTTGCATAACTCAACAATCCAACCCACCCATCACATTAACTGCACATTAGAGAGCCAGCACAGCTTTCCCTCTTCACTTAGGGCCTGAAACACCTGATTCTGACAAGTGGATCCATCCCGTCTCTGCAGCACGTTGCAGAAATCTAGTATCATCCACAGAGGGCACAGTGGGTTATTTTTGTCCCCCGCTGTGTGCAGCATGTAGGCGACAATGTTCAACAGAGAAGACCTGCAAAGGTGGAGCAGCTTCCTCCACATCACTTCATCCATTTCAGGATCAGCTGCAGTCTTTACAGCTTGATTTTTACCAGCAGCTTTAGAACGTGTTCAGAAGAACCCACTTAAGCACTCGTCTAGGTTTTAAGAGTCACGTTCACGCTCTGATCAGCTGAACCATTTACTAGAGGAACCCTCGGGAACAGAGAGGAACCGGGCAGCAGTGTGTTAAATCTAACCAGGGTAAGCTCAAAAAGCTAAATCCACCTGTTGCTCCTAAAACTGCTTTGTCTAATAAGATGTTCAGGTCATCTTAACTTGAACTTCAGAGACTTTACATTTGTAAATGTAGCCGTATTTGGGGGGTTCCTTCTCCATGTAGGTGCTGGAGGAATTCCCATCCGACCTGACCAACACCACCCTTCTGCTGAGAAGCTGGACTGATGGGCTGAACCTCCTGGGGTCTATCTGCAGTGTTTCTACAGAAGATAAATGCTCACGTTCTAAAGAAAGGCTCTAAAATGAAACGATTACATTCATTGTTTCAGTAGGTTTTTCTAGCTTCTTTGGTCATGTGTGCTGGTCATACTCACATGAACAATAATTACAGATTTTTTTTTATTACAATGTGCATCCTGTTCATATTTGACTGTTGGGGTAAAATTGAAGATAAGAAAGAGTGTCTGGATGATGGAAGGAATTGACATGTTCAGATGGAGGAGCAGGACAGGGAGGTGTTCAGGTTTAAACAGAGCACTCAGCTCCTTCACGCTCCCGCCAACCCATACACCCACAAGGAATCCCAGGTCTTCCTGTCCCGGTCCCCAGCCCAGATAAACTACAGGGTTGCGTCAGGAAGGGCATCCAGCATAAAAATCTCTTTCAAACCAAATGTGCAGATCAGTGAAAGCTGATTTGCTGTGGCGACCCCAAAGGATAAATGCTGAAATGTGAACAACGTTCTTCATTTATCTGCTCTGATGGAACTCAAATACTTTCTGATCACAGCACATTATGGAGGCGTCAGTCTGCCCCTTGCTGCTGGGAGTCAGAGCTGCAGTCATTTCTTTTGCTGGCCTGTACTCCCCTCTGGAGGAGAAGAAAAGCACAGGACACCAATAATGAACACAACAGCTGTGGAGTTCAAGTGAAGCCTCCTAAATGTTCAGTCTGATGTGGAGAGACTCACACCACTGAACAAGATGGTCAAAAATCTGTCAATAAATCTCAGTGTGTGGAGCGGTCAAAAGCTAGTTAGATCACATGTGCTGGAAAATAAAAAGAAAGCTTCATTTACAAAAAATCATAAACAATCTTTCAAACAGATCATGAAAGTGGGCAATAAGAAATGAATTCATAAATATTTCAGAAAGATTGAAGGAAAACATTTTTTGCTTGTCCATCAGCTGAGTAAAAAGATCAGTGCTGAGGCCCTCTAGTGGTAAACAGATGTTACTTTAACAATAGGGAGTTATGGAGCTTCAGACACACAAGGTCAATATTTGAATAAAACACTTTAGGATTTGAGACTTTCTAATATTTGTAAGCGTTTCTGTTTGGACCGGACAGAAGGCAGAAGACAGCGTGGGGTATTAGAGGTGTGTGTGTGGTGGCAGGGGACAGAAGGGTACAAGAAAGGAAAAAAGGGGGTAAATAAAGTTAGAGAATTATTAAAGATGATTACAATTAAAAACACATAGGAGGGGGCAAGATTACACAAAGAAAGACGCAACATGTGACGTTGCATGTGGTCAATCATATGTTTCACAGGGATACAGGCCCTGAGCAAGTACCACCAGCAAGTCCGCCATCAGGCACAAACCTTTGCAGCAGACGCTCTTGAGCTCAGCATCCAGTAGATGAGCGTTGGTTTCAGGAAAAGCTCTGCAGATGCACCACAGAAACGCTGAATAAAAGTCCTGCGGGCAGAGCAGGTCCAGAGCTTCAGACACCTGCCTGTCCTTCATGCTGCGCATCAACACACAACTCCATTTAATGTTTACATTTATTCATCCATTCATTTTCTAAACATGTTTTGTCCCCTTCGAGGTCACTGGGCTGCCAGAGCCTAACCCCGCCACTCGTGGGCGAAGGCAGGGTACACCGTGGACAGGTTGCCAGTCTGTCGCAGGGCCACAATCACACACCCAAATTAATTCAATTCCTTTTCAATTTTATCTATATAGCCTAATATCACAACTACAGTTGTCTCAATGGGCTTCACATTGATATTTGTAAAGAAGAACATAAAGTCAGTCATAAAGCATATGATAATATCTGGTTACTAAACTAAACCGACTAAGCTAAACTGACATCCCTGCCCTTAGACCAGTCAAACATACGGCCCCAGATGGTTTAATCCGGCCCAGTCGTGAAGAGAAAAAATAGAAACATTTTAGGGAAAATAATATTTCTAGCCCTTTCCTGTGGCAAATCATAGTTCTTTAAAGAAATGACCAAAATCTGCAATTCTGCCACTGGGGGGGTGGGGGGGTGGGGGTGGGGGGGCAAGACATGACAAGAAATGACAAAATACATGACAAAATAAAGCAAGACATGACAAGAAATCTTTGCAAGCATGTGCCACGTCTGGGTCAGATGCAGTTTGGTTCCCAGAGTATCACTGCTACTATAAAAATGATCAGGTGTGACACCACAATTACCAAAATGTCGTTGTTAAATAGAAGAAAGGTTGACTTAGAGTGCTGAGCTTTCCAAGTAAAATGGACAGTTTTATTTATTCTCTGAGCTGAACACAAATAATTCTGCATGCTTGGTATGTAAACAACAGGTCGCAGTGCTTAAAGAATATAACATTCAGCACCACCATGAGACTCACCATAAAGAAAAGTTTTATCATTTGCAGGGCAGTTAAAAATAGAGAAGATTATTTAACTACTAGCTGGACTGAAAAACAACAGTCTGCACTTACTGCAGCCGTGACATCAGTGATGGAGCAGTGAAAGCAGGCTACCTTCCTGCAAACAAGTTGGTGCAAACATCCAAACCATTTTCAGATGGCGAACAGGTGGTGAAAAATGCATGCTAAGGGCTGCAGAAGTCAAGTGGATTACAATTGCAGATCCAAGATCCCTCAGGAGACTTGGGCACCAAAATGAAGGACAGCATTCAGTCATTTATTGATGAAAGCATCACAGATATTACACAACCGTGCATATTTCTTACAGGTGTTGATGAGACTTTGTCACTCTGAGGAGTTTCTTGAGTTGATTCATACAATGGACACAACAACAGCTGTTGTCAGCGCTCTCATTCCTGCGCTGGACAATGTGGAGTGAACCGGTCATGTGTTGTCATTCTGGCTATTGATGGCGCCTCATCAGTGGTCGTGAAGAAGGCAGGTGTTGGCACAAAAGTCAGGCAGAAGGTGCAGGCAGCCAACGCAGGAAAAGATTTTGGACATTTCGTTGTATTTGGCACACTTAAATGACATGAAATGTGCTGCTACACAGGATTTGAATCCTGATGTTGATGGCCTGTTGAAGGCCAAACCATGCCAAATTTTCAGGGGAGAAAGGGGGGTTAACTCCAAATTCCTGTTATGTTAAAAAATGTTTGCAAGTTTAATTTTGTCGATTTGCACATTTATATTTTAGGCATGTGAAGTCCATGTGAAGGAGGGATCATCTCCCAGGACATGTTTGAATAGTGTAGCAGATGGACTTCATCCAGAAATTAATATCATTAATATGGACGAGGTGTCTGCATGATTTCCACATATCCAAGCCCTACTCATGACTGATTACCTGGTTCAGGTGTGTCTAGTCAATTGGAACAAGCCAGAGCAGGGTATGTTGGAAAACATGCAGGAATGTGGCCCTCAAGGCCTGGAGTTGCCTATTTTTCTATCTATCCCTGAGCTAAAGCCTCTTCCAGCAGCTAGAACCTCAGCCCAGTACAACGCTGACGTTTCCAATTCTGATTCTTCTGAATCACGAGCACTAAAAGAATATTCCACTGTATTTCCTGAACTCTGGCCACCTAAGACCGAGACTGCTCAAACCAGGATTAAATTATGCTTTGGATAGTAAAGAACCTAGCTAGAACCTCCTTCCAGCAACTTAAACATTCTTTCAACAACAGCCAGGACTTTCTTCCAGCAGCAGCTAGAACCTTTCAGAAACTAGAACCTCCCAGCTCCTTGTGAGGCTAATGTAATCACAGAAGTAACATTACCTAGCTAGCTAAATGGTTTCGGCTAATCTAGTTGTCGTAGTTCAACTCTGCCAGACGGACCAGAGTTTATATGAACCTTTTACAACTGTGTTTAAAATGTAAATAAATACAAGGAGAGATGACAGACATACCTTTAGTACAGGTATTCCACCGGAATCGGAACCCGCCTTTCGATGGAAAGCCATGACCAAGAATATGACGCCATTACTGAGCTTCCCGCGGTATGTAAATGATATGCAAATTAGGTCAAAGAAGGGTCTAGATCGCCGGCGCTGTAAGCCCCGCCCCCTGCTCTCAACTACAAGCTGAGCGAGACTAAAATCACGTCAATGACAGCACTAACATTAATATGTTACAAATAATTGTTTATCGTGTGAGTAAATCTTTTCTTTTTTTGGTTTAT
The DNA here is from genome assembly GCA_036245035.1 of Adrianichthys oophorus. Taxonomy (NCBI): domain Eukaryota; kingdom Metazoa; phylum Chordata; class Actinopteri; order Beloniformes; family Adrianichthyidae; genus Adrianichthys; species Adrianichthys oophorus. The sequence continues at coordinate 759,651 of BSAI01000210.1, forward strand.
TTATCTAACTGATTTTTAGTCAAAGTACTATTTTTTGTTACAAACTTAGGTTTACATGAACACATACATTTGTGTCATTTTTTATTATTATTTTTTTAATGCCTTTAAAACCAATACAAGCTATAATTATCTATTTTTTATTACTTTTTATGGCCTTTTATTGACAAACATTGCACATCCAGAAATCTCTCCATACTTCATGTTATCATCGTTTCACATCGAATGTAAGCAGACATTTTATTGGCTGCCTTGGTCCCTTTTCCAGCCGCACGAGCTGCCGACAGCCAATCAGATTAGAAATCTGTGACATCCCTGCGATTCAGGAAACCTTTCCGCCATTCGAACCGTAAGTAGCGGAACGTACAGAGCACTTCCCACTGCAATTTTCACAATAAAACACTTTTGGTCGTTAACAAACACAAACACAGAAAGTAAACCCTCAATTAAATAATCAATAAGGATAGTAAACATTCACACCAAATTTTACCCAACTGTCTTACGCGCTTGAAGTTCAAATCGAAGGCAGCCCTCCCCCTTTTATTGTCGAATCTACATCCCTGTTTCCGGTGTGTTTGGCTCGTTTCCGTCCGCTGAGCAGTAGATTTAGGTGATCATAACGGGATTGTACTGATGTGTCTGGGCTTGTGGATCCAGATTTTCTTCTTCGGACGCTTTTTTTCTGGTTCCTTCGTGCTGGTGAGGCGTTTCTTCCGAAAGTGAAGCGGCTCGTCTTGGTGAAGATGTCCGTGGCCGGACTGAGGAAACAGCTCCATAAAGCCAGTCAGGTGAGGAGCTGCCTGCCGGTGCCGCCGCACTTGTTCCGGCTCAAGATTCAGAATATGAGCAGACCCGAAGTGGAAACGGGACCCGAGAAAGTCCATTAAAGTGGGTTCGTCCCGCAGACGGACTCGAGGCTTTCCGAACTGCAGGTGTAACGGTATTTTTTTTTTTTTACCCCCAAAAACATCGATTTGATCAACTTTTGCTTCTGAACGGCAACAGCTGGGTGTTTTCGTTGATGTGATGACGTCACATGCGGTTCGGTTTAATGTGTTCTTGCGGGTGGATAAGTTTGTTTGTTTCTGTGACGTCATGTGAAGCTGGGAGACTTCACTTATTTAATCTCACAAGTGGTGCCGTTTTTAGGAAGAAGTGAGACATTTAATTCGGAAACGTGTTTTTAGAGAAAAAAGATGAACAACAATAAACTCGTGTTAAAAACCCACACTTGTTTTTCAACGGAACGCTAGAGGGCAGTACTCGCTCATTTTATTGCTGCGCCTGGTGTTCTGTCCTCCAGGGGGCGCTCCGTTTGTTCTCCAGCTCGGGAAGTTCTGAATTTGCTTATACTTAAGCTTTGTCAGATAATTGTGGTTCTGAGGATACATATGTCCTTGTTGGATTGTGTCCATTCCTGTTTTAAGTCTAGCTCCAGGTATCCATCATAGACCAGTGTTTTACCTCCAGCTCTCTGTTCAAATCTCAACCATCATCTATGAAGAAGAGGGATTTTTCACATCTTAATCGGTATTTAAAAATGCTGCTGTCTGGATTCTTTAGCGAAGGCTTTTATCAGCTTTCACAACCTTCCAGCTGAATCCACTTCATGTTCCAGAGGAGATTAAACAGGAAACCTGTTCCCTGAGGCCTGCAGAGGCTGAGATGCAGCAACTCCAGGGTTTCTTCTGTAGAATAAATTAAAACCTTACAACCTTCTCAGGTTAGTGGGCAGAAAATATCTTCACATAGAGAGCCACAGTAGAGCAGACTAGTCTGTAGTCTGAGTTTCCAGAAGACCTCTCACTAATCTAAAACTTCAGAATCTTAGTCCTGTACACCCTACAGAATGCTGACACTTTCTTTTCTGCCTGGAAGAATCCAGACACAAAGGGAGATGTTTGTGATGCAAAAAACACATTTACAAATAATAGAACTACCTTCTCTGCATTTTGCCCTGCAGCTTCTCAGTGAGAAGATCAATGGAGTGGAGGGTACAAAGCATGAAGAGGACTTTTTGGAAATGGAGAGGGTGAGACCAAACGTTCTGATGTTGAGACGAAAAAAAAAGATGGCTGGGGGGGGTGGGGGTGGATACGGACCATGGCCGGACTTTGGAAATAATAAAATAAAACAATTTGATCAAACTATTTTTTTTTTTTTAAGATTTTCTCCAACCTGTGAGCTCATGTCATAAAATCAATCATCTGCAGACCCCAGCACTTTCTCAGAACTGTCTGTATGATTGCTTGATTGTGATTGGCTGAAAACAAGGGCGGCTTCTGCCAGGACAAGTGGAAATTGGCTTTTTTAATCTAAACAAGTAACAACTGTGTGTGGTTAAAATGCCAAGAGACCGTGGCTGTTTTCAAGAAGTTTAAAATCAAGAGGCATTACCAGAAGAGACGTGCTAAATTTGATGGAACGATGCAATAAACTGAAGTAACTGGAACGTGTTTGAACGGCACAGCAGCGTTTTTCATGAAAACCCGTGAGTCAAATGAAAACGCACTATGAGGTAGCAACACCGATCGCAAAGCTTTTACCGAGGGACAATTTATTAAAGACTGCGTGACGAAAATGGTGGCGAACATTTGTCCTGAGAAGAAGGAAAAGTTTGCTAATGTTTTCCTGGAATACTGTGGTCCAGAGAATTGAAAACAATTCCTCCGGTATGACACAGTTGGAGGAAAAGGAGCAGAGTTTGAGCTTTTTTTTTTTTTTCATAGCTCGCTATCAAAGCACGGATGCGTCCGACATCGCTTATTTTTTGAGAGGACAATTTCACTATGCGCCCCAATGATTCTCCAGATCACCTGCAGACAGAGCTCATTGAGCTGCAGTGTGACATTGGGTGTCACAGTCAACACCAACAGCTCCCTCTGATCAACTTTTACCTCCAGCTGGATAAAGGCGGATTTCAACAGTTGCAACAATCTGCTATGAAAACGGTGGGGAAGAAAAGTATTCAGTCAGACACCATTTATGCAAGTTTTCCCACTTCGAAAGATTAGAGAGGCCTGTAACTTTCATCATAGGTGAGACAAAATAAAACAAAAACATCCAGAAAATCACATTGTCTGATTTTTAAAGATTTTATTTATAAATGATGATGGAAATTAAGTATTTGGTCACATACAAGCAAGCAAGATTTCTGGTTCTCACAGACCTGTAACTTGAAGTAATGGATGGATGATGGGTGGATGATGGATGGGTGATGGATGGATGGGTGATGGATGGATGATGGGTGGATGATGGATGGGTGATGGATGGGTGATGGGAGGATATGTGGATGGTGGGGTGAATGATGGATTGATGGATGATGGATTGATGGATGATGGGAGGATGATGGGTGGATGATGGGTGGATGATGGGTGGATGATGGGAGGATGATGGGAGGATGATGGGTGCTCCTGTAAAGGTTTGGGCTCTCAGAGTTCTTTTTGGTGGTCGGTGGAAGCTTTTTGACCTTGTTCTTCTGGACTCCTGCAGAAGATGGAGGTGACACACAAAGGTCTGGCTGACCTTCTGTCCAGGACCACAGAGTACCTGCAGCCAAATCCTGGTAAAGCCTTCTGTGTTGTTGAAGCTGCTGGTCTGCTGTGGCTCCTCTGTGATCTGTATTTGTGGTTTCAGCTTCTCGAGCCAAACTGAACATGCTGAACACGGTCTCAAAGATCAGAGGTCAAGTGAAGGCCACAGGCTACCCTCAGACTGAAGGCCTGCTGGGAGAGTCCATGATCTGCCACGGAAACGAGCTGGGGGAGGACTCTGCGTTCGGTACTTGACTTCATGAAGCTTCTAACTGATGCAGTGATGATGATGATGATGTTTGTGACCTGTAGGAGGCGCTCTGGTGGACGTGGGAGTGGCCATGCGGCAAATGGGAGACTTGAAAGACTCCCTTGACATCCCTGTTGACAGTTTCAATAAAGTTGTGTGTCAGATCACTTATGAACACAAACGACGACGTTAAAACCAGCAGAACTCTCAAAGATGAACGTCTCATTCTCAGACTCTTTGTGGGCGTGGGGGCCGCTGTGGCTCCACCCCCCACTCGTGTCCCCAGTGCCGTCAAAGCTGAGACAGTTGAGGCCGATCTTCACTCAGCTGCGGTCTGATAAATAACCTCTGCAGGACTGTCCTTCCTGCTTCAGCTCAGGTTCCCCCCAGGACAGAAGCTGGTCTCTCTACTATGATGCTGGTTCAGTTCTCCGTCTGTCTTCTCCTCTCAGGATCACCACAGCCAGCAGCCGGCCCAGGAGGGAGTTCAAGTCCAAACGGAGCCGTGTGGAGCGTCTAGACGGCAGTCAGCGCAGCTGCTCCTCACTCAAGTCCACCGGTACGCCATCCAGCTCTCGATGGTTCACGGTCCATCTTCTGAGGTTGAGCATTTCTTCTGTTGTCTGCAGGTTCTCCAGCCGTCCACGCGGTCCCAGGAAAACGTGAGCAGAACTTTGTGCGTGTGCCGTGTTTGTGTGGAGCTCTGAGTTTGAAGCTCCAGTTTGGTCCATGAGCAGATGTTCTGGGAGCGTGTAAAACCGCAGAACCATCAGAGACCGACTGTGTTCCATTTATTAGTTACCCACAGACACTGAAGGGGCTGAGTGTTCTTCTGTGCTTGAAGAATTTTTCTTTGTGACGGGATAATTAGCTTCTCTGTTCTTTGTTTTTGTGCATACAAAAGCAAACAAAACATTGTAAGTGGCCCTGTGGAACAGTGTCCGCCCTGAGACTGGAAGGTCATGAGTCATACCAAAGACTCCAAAAATGGGACCCAGTGCCTTCCTGCTGACGCTTTCAGCACTAGGGGTTGGATTGGGACTCAAACCACCAAATGGTTCCCGAGCGCAGCTGTGTCTGCAGATCACCACTCCCCCAGGGGGGGGGTCAAATGTGAAGAACACATTTTTGACCAAAATGTGTAACAACTGATGAGACTCGAAGGAAATGCTAACCATAACAGTAGCATGCTAGCATTAATGTTAGCATGCTAACATTTCACAGTACTGATCCGCCTACATAGGAAAGTGAAGCTAAACCAACAAACCCTGTGGTTACATGAGCCGTTGGTTTGGGTGCCATCTTGACTGGATACGTCGCCAACCCCCCTCCCTGCTCGTCAGTGGTTGGAACATGCCCACTGAGGCACTTCATGATTAGATCGCCACGTATCATTAAAATGACCACGACCCTTCTTAACATAACTTATACTCAGTACAAATGGGCGGAGCCAAACTGTAGTGGTTTATCTCTGAGGTGAAGTTGGAATCTATCAAATTCCAGTTTTTAAATTCAACACTAACAGATTTTTAAAGTCATTTTATTTTGTGTTCAGTATCCACTTCAGGTGCTGTACTTTATTTTTTCACTGTTAGGGTTTCTATTGTAGAGTATCGTTTCCTTTAATCCTCAGAACCGTCTCCATCAGAACCGTCTATCAGAACTGTCTCCATCAGATCCATCAGAACCTCAGTCTCCTCCTGGTCCAGACTCCTCCTGTAGAACAGGGGTCTCCAGCCCTGTTCCACAGGAGCTGATGCCCTGCTTGTTGTGCAGCTCACCCTGCATCAGTAATTCCTGATTATCTGGACCGAGTTGGACCGAGCCCACTTCCTGAACGACTGAACCCGCTTGATCCAGGTGAGCAGTCATTCTGTGTGCAGCATGGGGAACCGGGCTGGAGACCCCTGCTCTAGAGTGTTCTTTGGGTTTTGACAGTTCTACAGAGGATTTATGTCATGTGCTGTTGGGGGCAGAGGGGTGATTTTGCCCCCCCCAGTGCTGACAGTGACATTCACTTACCCTCCAACGTTCAGCTTTAGCTCCGCCTCCGGGAGGGGGTAAGGTTTGTGTTTGATGCATTTCGTCTCTTCCAGCAGATCACATCACATCCGCCCCCCTGTCATGGCCAGAGAGCCCCCCCCAACAAAGGTGATTTTCAGGGTGAGGATGTGTGTCGGTTGGTCCAATGCTAAAGCTGCTCGGCTGCAGGACCCCCCCCCTCTAATGACTTCCTGTGTTTGCAGCAGAGGGGGAGGTCCCGGATCAGCCGTGCTGCCGCGCCCTCTACAACTTCAACCCGGAGAACGACAGCGAGCTGGGCTTCAAGGAAGGGGACACCATCATCCTCGCCAACCAGCTGGATCAGAACTGGTACGAGGGCATGATCAACGGAGACTCGGGCTTCTTCCCCGTCAACTATGTAGAGGTCATCATCCCCCTCCCTCAGTGAACTCTGACCTCCCAGGCGTTCAGGGTCGTGTGACCCGGAAGAGAGCTCTTCTAGGAGGTTGAGAGTCTGCTGTGGGGCCCTGCAAGGGGCCGTGACCTCTGACCTCTGACATGTTGAAGGAATCGCCTCTCCCAGCTGGTCTGGGAACTCTTCTGTGGACAAGGACGAGCTGTGAGGATCTGACCCAAACCCAGATGGTCTTCAAATTAAACCTAAGCTTTAAAACCTGAGTCCATAACGGTCCGGTCCAGAAACTGAAAAGCTGAAACATTTGCTGTTCTGCATGACTGTAACCCCCAACTGTGTTTGCAATCATCTGTTTAACCCCAGCTGAGACGTCAGAGGTTCTTCAGAAGGTGGTGAGGTTCTAGACGTGCTGCAGATGTCCTCTGAGGGGTTCTGGAAAGTCCAGATCTATCCAGAAAATGTTGGATGGCTGGAAAACTTTGAAGGACAGACAGAAACCGGTGAGGATCTTCATCAGACACAACAGTCGGTGTCTGCTTCATGGAAGCCATGAGAACATCTTCGGAAGCAGACGCGTATCTGGACAGGTTCTATTAGAACCCGTTAAGTACAAAGTCACTTCATGGACTCTTCAGATCCAATATGTTCATGTCATAGCAACAGTGAACTCAATCTGAATGTGAACCAAATGTCTTGAAGATCTGACCTTCTGGTTCTTGGTGACGGTGGGATCAGGGGTCTTTGGGACCGTGAATCTCTTCCTGGATCTTCTTGGTATCGGTTCAGCTGTTCACCTTCAGAACTGAGTTTAGATATTTGAAACTCCTTCAGCTTCACTAAACAACAGCTGGTTCTGTTCTGGAAACGCGTTGTTCTCTGCATGAAGCTTCTTTAGTTACTACAACCTGGAATGTGTTTGAGTCACGGAGGATGGATTTATTTTATGAATCGAAGCGTCACGAATGAATCTGAAAGATCAGTGTTCTGCACAGTCATGAACGTGTAACCTTCTGCAGTAAACGTGTCATCACCAAATGAGGTTCTGTCACTTGGTTCTTCTCTGCAGAAGATCAATGTTTCAGGAACCGGAGGACCTCAGGAAGCTCCTCCTCCAGGTTAGGATGGAGTCACTCCAGCCCCTGAAGATGTTTCAGGAAACTGCGTGCGTGTGCGTGCACGTCAAACAGTTTTGGTGTCAGAAACACAGCTTTGAAAAGCTGCGTTTGGAGGATGAGAGCAGTCGTTGGTGAGAACAAAGTTCTTCTGGACGTCTGACGTTCTAAACTGCCATCATCACGTGCACTGAAAGCTTCAGATGGTTCTCAGTCTAGATCCACACCTCTGCGCTCTTCTGCTTTGTTCCTTTCTTCTTCATTTGGGGGGGGTTCTCTTCTCTCTGGCGCTCCGGTCTCCTTGCTGGTTTTGGTTCTGGTTCTGAGGAACCGTTCACTGTACAGGTCCAGTCTGGCTGGTGGTCCACTACCAGGTCCAGCGTGGGCAGGGAGGGTGTGCTGGTGGCTTCTCTGAGGCCAAGGGAAGAGGTGATGGACGGGCTGTCGGGGGCAAAGGTTTGGTACCCCCCCTTCCTGGCTGCGCGGCCCCCCCACAGCGTCCTCTCCTTCAGATTCACCGCCTGTCGGATCTTCTTCCAGCCCAGGTGGTTCAGCTCCAGCAGGTTGAGGAGGATGCAGAAGACGCCCACACAGAACATGAACAGCAGGAAGACGGTCTTCTCTGTGGGTCTGGAGATGAAGCAGTCCACCGGCTGGCTGCAGGGCTGCGAGCTGCACAGGAAGTGGACCGGAACCTGGAACCCAAAGAGCTTCCACTGCGCCACAACGAAGCCCACCTCCAGGAGAGCTCGCAGACACACGTGCAACACGTAGCATTTGGACAAAACCCCCCCCGACTCCCTGAGGGTCCATGGTTCTGTTGGGTTGGGGTCTCCTCCTTGGTGGTCCTGGGGAACCTCCAGAACATCCTTCAGACTGTGTCCCAGGTGTTTATGGGAGCGGATGGAGCAGCTGTCAGAGTCGCAGCTGCAATCGTACGCCTCGGGCTTGGCCTGCGGCCTGCGGCCGTGCGGCGGCTTGGACAGACTGTGCCACGTGTAGATGATGAAGCAGAGCGACGGCGTGGACACACTTATGATGTGGAACACCCAGAAACGCGGCTGCGAGATGGGCGCAAAGGCATCGTAGCAGACAGTGGAGCATCCCGGCTGCAGCGTGTTGCACACAAACATCTCCTGTTCGTCCGTGTACACGTCCTCGGTTGCCACGGCGACAATGAGCAGCCTGAAGATGACCATGACTGTGAGCCACAGCCGCCCAATCATGGTGGAGTGATGATGGACGGCGTCCAACAGGCGTTTGAGGAGAGTCCACTCAGTCATGCTGGAGCCTGCTCTGGACGGTTCCACCGAGGACCGGCCCGACCCAGGAGACCTTCAAGGCCCCTGCAGAACAAAGTGTCCCTGAACGCCCAGCAGCTTCAGAGGGAGGAGCTGCTCCAGCAGAGCCTCCCACCCTCAGATAAGGAGGTCCTCTTGAATCAGTTGGCATGCTCCCTGACGTCTGGCGATCCATTTTGGAACCAGCTCTTCCCTTCCCAGACGACCCGCTGATGGTGTGAAGTGATAAAGTGTTCTTCCCAGATTGAGCTGCAGAACTGCTGTCAGAGCAACCTCTCTGCTCCTCAAGAGCTCATATCTGGCTTTAAAAAAGCTCCAGGAGGCGAGCCGTCCTGATAAAACAGTCCGTCTCAGCCCTTGCCGACACAGACACCAGCCGCATCAGCTGACGCCCCCACACAGGCTGAGGTCCAGACTGCAGTCTTCCTCTGGCAGATGTGTGGGATTGATGGAGTAAGTGGCTCGTGTATCCCTCCCAACTTCTGACAAGAGTAAAGGCCTTGCTGCCCCCTCCCAGTCAGGCAATGTCCACTGAAACTCTTCAAACGTGGACACCCCTTCCAACACATCACCACGCCCCACATCTAACATTGACTCACCAGGGATGAGGTGGAGGGGGGCACTGCTATGCAAATCAGTCACTGAAGCTGCTGCCCTCACAGGATAAGATTTCCCAAACCCCCTTGCAGGACCAGAACCGTTTTAGATTCACGCTAAGCAGTGACAACAGAATATCTGAAGCTGCATCCACACCGGCGTGTGCCGAGTTCAGAACACACTATACACAGTTTCAGAAAGGCGCATCCAGCAGCTGGCATTCACACCGGTCAGACGGGTGGTGGCAGGGAGGGATTCTTTTGTGTTTTTACTGTTCCCTGGCGCTCGTCCACCAAATACAAAAGATACAGATGGAACGCTCTTTTCCTAACGCTTAAGTACCAACGGTTTTAAACATGATCAGAAAGGAGAAACTAATGATTTCAGTTTGTGCCCGGCCGTATTAACGTGACACCAAGACCGGCATGTATAGGAACAGAGCTGTGGAAAGTCTGGAGCAAGATATGTACCGCTTTGACCTTTTGCTCCGAGCCTGAACCCATCATAGGTGGCGGACACACCACACATGGCCGGTGTGAATGCAGCATTATGAAAAAGACGCTACCCAAAGGTCACTATCAAATCCGAGTCCCTGATTGGGCACATTGAAGCATCTAACAGTTCAACCAGTTGAACCATCGCGAGCAATGAACACCCGATTTGCATGTGAAGCCCGCAACCAGACTTATTCAGCAACGCGCGATCGCGAGCATTCCGGACGCAGAAACCTGAATTTCTGGTCCATGTGCGTTTGCATAGACTTTTCATTGGAATGGGCCGCTTGAATGGGAGTCGAGTCTGTGTGAGCGCAGCTAGACATTCACACACCAATCACGTTTGGTGTGAATGCAGCTTAAAGCTGCTCAGCAACCATTTACAGTAAACACATCAACTAGATTTCAAAAAACTTTATTAAACACTTAATATCACATGACGGCACAGCTGGCCTCCTTGGAAAGGTCCTGTTAGGAGAAAAGAGGATGGTCAGTAAAAAAAACTCAGGTCTTCGTGAGCAACGGGGGGGTGGGGTGTAGAAGGTCACCTTCAAGTGACGCAACCACGGCATGCAACAACTGGCAGTTTGGGGGCGACTTCAACCCAAACACATCAGACGTTTCTGTCCACCTCCACCTCACATGAGCTGGGCTTACTGTGACCCAACTCTGATCGGAACCTTTGACTGTTAATAGAGAACTGGACTGAGTTCAAGTACAGAACATTGTCAGATGTTCATCCAGGAAGAGCAGTCTAAACACCTGTTTACTTGTTTATCAGAATAAAACAACAAAAGAGTTGTATCATCTTCAGTGAAGCCCCCATTTTCAGTCAAACTGCGACTTCCTGGACATTTGAGCTTCATGCGACCATGAATGCATCATGCACAAGGCCATGCCTCAACGATCAAAGATCAGTAAATGACCCCCCCCAGCAGAATCAGGGTTGCCCCCCCTCACCTCCTGAGCCTAACTCACAGAGCCGCACCTCCTCCTCTTGGGCTTCAGGAGGAAACGGTTCAGTCTTCAGGTTCTGCTCTGTTCTGAGCCTCAGGAGAACATCTACCTCTGGGTTCAGCAGGTGCATTTACCTGTCGGTGGAAGTGCTGCCTGTCACTTCCTGCTATGAAGACATCATCAAAGTCGAGGTCGTCCTCATCTCTGGTCTGGATCCTCACCCGGCAGTTGGACACCTCCTGCAGCACAGAAGCTGGTTGATGCTGCAGATCTTCATGGTGCTGAAGCTGGGGGACTTTCTTCACCCACCTCATGGTTGGGGTTCAGAAGGATGACCCTCACGTCAGTGATGGTCCCCCAGGACCTGTGGTTCTCCAGCACCATGTCTCCAGGCTCTGCTTCATGTGCTGCTCCTGAGGACCAGATCTGATGGCACAGCAGGAGGTGGAAGTCTGTTTCATCAGGAGATCCGTCTGAAGGTCTCCCTGCAGTACTCACTGTAAGGGTCTGTCCTCCAGCAAGGACGCAGGATGGAGGGATCTGGAAGGAGATGTCTCCAGAATCTGGATATACGCGCCGAACAACCCAACCACCGAGCAGCTGCTCCTGAAGGTGGAGAGAGGGCAAACATCAGAATCTTTAAAAAGAATCATTTCAGGTTTCTGACTGTTGCTTCAACGATTTGATGCTTCTGATCGTTTCCATGGAAACAGGAGGAGAAGCACTCTTCACCGATGTGTTGATCATCTTTTTGAGGTGGAGGTTGGAGTTCCACAAGAGCTTCTGGCCTCATGAGAAGGAGCAGCAGAAGAACATCTGAAGGTCATCTTTCTATGGAGGTGAAGGTCGATAACCAAAAGGTTTTTGGCAGAGTCTGACAAATCCGAGTGACGAAAATGTCTGATGGAGGTCCCATCTGGGTGGAGCTTGTTCTTCTCAGCAGTTGTAGGTAGAGATGTTTGTCTCAGTCTCACCTTGTCGGAGTTGTTCTTGATTCGAACGTATTTGCCGTCCACGTCCACCTCGGTCACCGTCACCGCTCCGTTCTTCATGGATTGGTGGGAGATCTTGTATGCAAGAGAACTTCTGTTGGCTTCTTCGTGTTTTCGCTTCTTCCCTCGGAGCTGGTGGTGCTCCTGAACTCGAGAAACGGCGGCGTGCCTTGGGGGGGTGGGAGACAGCTGCAACCTGGACAACAGGAGCAGACACTGAAGAAACCTGAAGAAGTCCTGCTGACTTCACCGTGCTCTGCCAACCTCTGCTCCTCCACCTCCAGCATCTTCCTGTAGGCGTTGATCTCCATGTCCAGAGCCAGCTTGACATCAAGGAGGTTCTGGTAGTTCTCTAGCTGGCTGTTCATCTGGGTTCTCATGCTCAGCAGCTCCTGCTCCTTCTGACTGGACTTCTGCTGCCAGGCGTCCCGCTCATGGTCCAGAATCCTCTGCAGCTCCTGGAACCGGGCTTCCAGAACCAGTTTCTAGAGGAGGAGACAGCCGGAGATCAAAGGGCAAAGTGTCACGTGAAAAAGAGGTGGAGATGACTCATCTTTATCAGCCTTTAGTGCAGAGTCAGCAGTAAAGTTAGCATCACAGCTAATGAAGCTAATTTATTCAACAAATCAGATGAAGATCCAGAAACCGACTTCAGACATCAGCAGAACTCCTCGTTGAAAACAACAATTCTGAAGAAGTTTGATGAGCTGGAACCTAAAGAGTTGTGTAGATGTGAAGAACACCTGCACATGTTCATCAAAGGCCCTTGACCTCTGACCTCTACAAACATCAGAGCCCTATGGTTATTGATGAAGCTTTCATAGAGAAACCAGCAGCAAAGGCGGAGAAGGTCGAAGATACCAGGAGTTTAGGAGCTCTTATCCAAACTTCATCTTCTGATCAAACCTAGAAAATGGTCCTGAAAAGTTCTGATCCAACAGAAATCTTAATTATTTTGGCTCCAAACTGTTTCTATGGATTTACTTTTGACAGTTTGTATTAATGGTAAAGGAAGAATGTTGTATGGCTTTAGAAACAGGCTCTGGGTGGTGAGGAGGTACTCCCAGAGCAGCAGGAACTCACAGGTTCTTTCTGAAAACTGTAACTACGATTTGAACCTAAAAACCTCTTCAGTCGTTCACCGACTGAGTCACTGAGGATTTTTGAAGAACACCAAGTTCTGATGAAGGCCAGTGAGGGTCGACAAGACGACCTCCAGACTTATACTCTTTTTAGTTTTAAATGAACAGCATAACCTTGTGGTTCTGCTAAAGTCATCATCCATCTTTAGGTAGAAGGTCCAGTTCATCAGAACCAGCTGATCTCTGATTCTGGCCTTACTGCTTTCTGGTTCTGCTGGAGCTGTGAGCCGAGCGACTCCAGCCTCTGCTTGCAGACCTCCAGCTCCTCTTTGCTAGCCGACATGGAGATGCTTTTCTCCTCTGCAGCCTGTTGGGCGTTCTGCAACTGGAGGAGGAGCAGAGTTACAGACAGATCGATGCAGCTTTTACCACCTGAGGAACCTCCGAACCTTAGTGCTGAAGGTCTTCTCCATCTCCTCCTTGTACTGATGCAGTTGGAGTGTATGATCTTCTCGCAGTTGCTGCATCGTTTCTGCCAGTCTGCTCTCAAACTCTCGCCGCCGCCCTGACTCCACCTCCACCAGGCGAGTTTCCTGTCTGCTCCGGATCTCCAGGATCTCCTGTAGAGAACAACCAGAGTGAAACCTTCCGTGTTCCTCTGCTCAGACGTTGGCCTGAACTTTGAGGATGTTCTCGTCTTGCCTGTTTGCTGATGTTCTTCTGAAGTTCCAGCTGTTCCTTCAGCGTTTGGACCTGGTTCTCCATTTCAACCCGTCTTAAGATCTCAGAACTCAGCTGGTTCTTCGTCTCTGCCAGCAAACACTCCACCTGGTGGCCAAAAGGCAGATTTCTGTCAATCACACAAACTCAGATATTCCTCCAAACACGAGGCTCGTCTGTGAGCAGAACCACGCTCTACAGAGTGATGGACCCATAAGCCGGAAAATGGATCCACGGTAAGAGCATAGATACGCCCCCATGCTCTGATACTCCCTTCTTCACCTGCCCTCATTTTAGCCATTCTAGATGAGAACTGGAATGAGTGACCCCTCCCCACTGGCGTTCCAAAGAGGAAGTACCTGTTGGCTCCAAGAAATCTAAATCTCTCATCAGACGTTCATAGAGAAATGAACAGCTGTGACTCAGTCATTTAATTGGTCAGAATAACCGTTCTTGCTCTGAAACTTTAACATCCTGTTGATAATCCTCATTTTTAAAAATCATTTTCTGTAGTCCAAGTGATTACAGTTATAAACTGACCAATCAGATTCCTCAGTGAAAGCATGTGACCTCAAACGTTTGAATGACAGATTCTGCCAAGTCGCTTTCCATGGTAGGGGCGTGGCCTTCCAACAAGCTCACTCCCAATTGGTGACTGTAGTTGCCAGTTCCTGACAACATCTCGCTCCAACATGGCGCAGTCCGTATCGTGGAAAAATGGCATCTGAATTGACTTCATTTAACTGGAGCTGGAAGTAAACCGCTTTCTGAAAAAGGTGCCAGGTTTATGACGGAGCATTGAGCAAAACCACAGGAACAAACATGAAGAGGCATGGAGACCTGAACCAAAACGGAACAAACCCAGATCGGCTTTCTGATGGTCCGGGCTCCTCATCCAGAACATGTGGAGAACTTGTTCAAGAACACGTTCAACATTGTTGGTTGGATCTGAGCTTGTGCCTCCAGAGATCTCCAGAGACTTGTGATGGAGAAACTTCTCTGCTAAGGTGGAGGTGATGGAGGAGCACACAGACTTTAGGAGGAGCAGAGAAGGAGGTTAGAAGAGACGACTTCTGCTGACGATCTGATTTCCCTTAGAATATTCTGGTGTCCACAGGATGGACCTGGCTTTAGAACAGCAAGTGAAGAAACTGGTTCCTTCAGGTTCTGGACCTTCATGTTCCCACGAGGTCCGATACCAACGTCTCCTAAAATTCACAGATGGAGGCCAATAAGACTGAACAAAAGGTCCAATGAACTTCAGGAGAACCTGTAGAATGTCAGAGGAACTTTCACCATAAGTCCTCTGTTCTCATCAATGAGGGAACGGCGGCGTTAAAGGAGGCGCCACTGAAGCTTACGTTTTCCAGCTGGACCTGCAGGTCGGCTGCGTCTCTGCCGAGTCCCCCGTTCTCCGACAGCAGCTTCATGTTCTCCGCCTCCTTGGAGCTCAGGGTCGCTTCAATTTTCCTCCACTGAGTCAACGCGTTGGCCAGATCGTTCTCCTTCTTTTGGTTCCTGAAATGGAGCAGAGGAACCAGAACATTCAGCTGCTGGACTCTGAACTTTGATACAGATGACCTAAACTGACCGGGATACAGCTGCAATACTCTGATGATGTTTGTCTAGGACACCATCGGTGAGAGAGGGGTCTAACCAACCAGATGACGCCATTTATGCCTCCTCCCCAACCTGAACCAGTCCAATGGACTTTCTTTAGAACCCGACTCTCCACCTAGCTTGGACTGGCTGTTCTGTCAGAGGTCCAGGATGTGTCGAGGGCGTGGATGGGCGCCGCCTCAGCCGCAGTTACTCATCGAGACAACAGCGGTATGTGTAGTGCAGGTGGTCAACGATGAACCCAGCAATGCTGTTCATGGTTAAACCACGCCCAGTGACGATAAGGTGCATCATGGGAGTTTGGCCAATTGTTAGGATTCCGTTTTTGGTGTCACTGCGGTTTTGGTTTTCTGATCAGTCTGTCAGAAAGCTGGACTTGAAACCAGGAGCTCCAGTGAAGTGACGGTGGTCATCTCCCACACCGAACCTCCTGATTCTCACATTTAAGATCAGAACTTTGTGTGTTCTGATCTTTGGTTTCGGTTCACTGGAGCTCTGCCTGTTCTGTCCAACTTTAGAGCATGGAGGGGGCCGTGGTTTCCATGGTGATGTGATGGGGAGGTTCTTCAGTCAGACAGTCATACCAACTATAGTTCACGTCACCTGACGGAACCAAACGGTTCTTCTTAGGACTGAATGAGGTCAGAGCATCCCCGCGTGTGTGTGTGTGTTTGGTGGTGGTGGGGGGGGGGGCGCTCCCACCTGCTCTGAAGTTTCTGGAACTCCTCCCGCAGGTTTCCGTGCTCGATTTGCAGGCGGGCCCGCTCAGCCGCCAGCCCGTCCAGACACCGGCGGACGTCGGCCAGCTCCTCCTCGTACAGCCGCCGCACGGCGGCCGTGGCCTCCTCCTGCTCCCGCAGCTGCAGCAGCATGACGCTCTTGTCGGTCTCCAGGACCTGGACCCGCTGGATGTAGTTGGCCAGGCGGTCGTTGAGGTGCCGCAGCTCCTCCTTCTCCTGGATGCGGGGCGGGCTGCGGGCGCCGCGGCTGCTGCGGGCGGCGGGCGTGGAGGTGGCGGAGGCCATGCTGGAGGAGCTGCCCGGAGGGGTCACCCGGCGCCGGAGGGGGTCAGGCGGGGAACCTGCGGGGAAGCTGCATTCACGACCGACAGGAAATCCCACCTCTGTCTCTTTGCGGGTTCAAGCTCACAGCTGATGCTGCTTAAATCTGATGAGTTCACGCACAGAGCGCGTGCAAGTCACCGGCAAACAGCGACGCACACACTTTCAGAGCGGCTTTCAAAATAAAAGCAGAAGTGCAGCAGTTTTAGACCAATCTTACAACACTGCAATATTTAATTTAAGGTTTGTTTTGATTTTGTTCATTTTAACACCATTATGTTTGACTGTGATTTCAGCAGTTAAAGAAATAATTAAAGTAATAATGATGGTTTTGACAATCTAAAGTTCTGACTGAGGTGTCACAATTCAACAAAACAACATCAAATGACTGGAAGTTCGTGTTTCACGTGGAAACCAAAAACTGGGTTTGAAACATGAACTCTATAGCAGAGCTCTGATACAGTTTAAACAGTCTTTTATTCTGAAAGCAGATCTGATCACTTCCTCCCAGCTGGACGTATTTTCTCTGGAGGCAACATATGATCAAGCTCATTAAAGACCATTCAAACCTGGAAAACTGCCCAGTTTCAACAAATCTCAACTTGGTTGTAGTTTTAGTTTCTGCGTATCTGTTTTGGCTCCTTTTTTATTCTTGTTTATTTTGCTTTAAATATTTTGTAGTCTTGGTCTTGGTATGATGTCTTTTGTACAGTCCCTTTAATGTTAAGTCATTATCCTCTGTCTGTTAGTGCTTGTGATGTGTTCAGTTAAAAACAGAACATCAGATGATTCACATGATCATGATCACTGTCTTGACTGCAGCCACAAAGAAATCCTCCAAAACTACCCAAGAAAGCCTGTTTTAAAATCGGAATAATGACGATCCTCCAGAGAATTCATCAAAACACAGAATCCTGGTAAAACCCGTCATTTTGCCTTTAGTAGCAGTAGGGAAATGATTGTTTAATTCTTTTTAAGGTTAAATTTAAATGTGATTTAAATAATATTATGTAATATTTGCGCTATTCTTTTTGGATTATTAAAATAAAAACACATACTATTTTGAAGAATATTCGTCTAGAATATCAACTAAAACAAAATATAGTTTTTCACCTCAAAGTTTTATAAGTTTTTCTTTAAATTTGTGTTAATTGATCTGATTAAGTTTAAATTCATTTTATTCTTTATCCTTAAATACATGTATTTCATATTTATCCGCCTAACTGATTTTGTTTCCGAAATTATTTATAGTCTGAAATGGTTGAATAAAAATATTAAAGATTGATTAAATATACTGTTAGCGTTAGTTTCACTAAACTGATTTATCTTCATATTCGTGCTTTAATAAATTTAAAAAGCAACACTGTCTTTGTTAATAAAGTTTAAGCTTTGAGGGCGGGGCTTAAACCTGACCAATAGCGACAGCCCCTCGTCTAATGCGAATGCGGAGAGCGTGGTTGACGATAGTGTCCACTTCCGGAACGACTGAGTTCGTTTCTCCTGTTCGCGCGGTTCTCAACAAAATCCACGAATTCTGCCTGAAATGTTACGTCACTGAACACAAAGAGCGCACGCGCGGAGTTCGCTGTCATCCACGGGAACCGATCGCTGGCTGCTCGGTTCGGACTGGGTCCGCGCGCGACCGTCAGAAGATGGGACCCGCGAGCCTGCAGAAGATCTCGGAGCTGCAGAGGAACCCGAGGAACATCAGGAACCTCTGCATCCTGGCCCACGTGGACCACGGTGAGCACACCCTGGCGGCCGACCTTTGACCTGCAGCCAAGCTCCAAAGCACAAAAGTTATGGAAAGCCAAGAGGCTCAAAAAACGACCAAAAGAAACGCGTGAAAACAAACCCGTGTTTTCGTTTGTAATCACAGGCAGACAATGACAGGACGTTTTCTACATACATGTAATAAAACAGCTGCTATTCACTCAAGTATTTTTGGGGTTCAACATTTTCATGTTGATCTTAAAATAGATGTTAAAAGGTATTTTTGTTTGTACATTTTTCTACAGTATTTTGGTCTTCTTGCAGGTTTTTAGGAGGTGGTGGAGCAACAGGACCACTTTTATTCCACATAGACCTCAAAGTTGCAACTCGGTTTAACTTGTTTTGGCGTAAACGTTTAAACTTAAAGTGATGAACTGTTAGCACATTCATCACTTGAGATAAGAACTAACCTGACCTGATGGAGGGCGCCCCCTACAGACGGAGATGGATGGATTGACCTGCTTGTAGCGACGCTGAATGAGGCTTTCTTCACTTTGACTTTTATTCCTTTCAGGAAAAACGACTTTGGCCGACTGCTTGGTGGCAAGTAATGGCATCATCTCGAGTCGGCTGGCAGGGAAGGTGAGCGGTCCGTGTGTGTGCTTCAGGTCAGGTGTGGCGGTCCTCCATTGCAGGTTAGGTTAACGTTAACGTGCCGATTCTGCAGCTGAGGTATCTGGACAGCAGAGAGGATGAACAGATCCGAGGAATCACCATGAAGTCCAGCGCCATCTCTCTGCGCTACAGGAACGGTACCTGCTCGGTTCCTCTGATGAAACAGCAGACTTTGGACCAGCTCTGCTATTCCTGATCTGGGATCTGAAGTTTGTCTTCTTCTCAGGAGATCAGGAGTTCCTGCTGAACCTGATTGACTCTCCGGGTCACGTGGATTTCTCCTCTGAGGTTTCTACGGCCGTCCGCCTGTGTGATGGCGCCCTGGTGCTGGTGGATGCTGTGGAGGGCGTCTGTCCTCAGGTAACCTGGATGTCCAAGCTCTGCTCCTCAGACAATCATCTGATTGATCTCAAATTCATGTTCAAACATCGGTTATCCTAACAGACAATTCTTCTTGTGCCCGATCTACCGTAAGAGTGTCCCTCACGGGGCAGCGGTATGTTAGCTAAAACAAAACCGAAGAATGTAAAATACGGTGTTCCGGTTACTGAATGTTCCGCTAAACAGTAAAACACTCCGGACTGTTTCTTCTAAACAGGCAATTTTACACATTTAAATGCCAAATGTTTATTTGGTGTTCCATGTTTACCAGGACTGTTTAACCTCGTGGTGCAGTACGGTCAGGTCCGGTATTTGGAGCATTTCTGTTGTAAAATGGACCCATTAAACAGTACTGAACTGTACCTGTTGGGGCCCTCATCAGTTGTAGGTCCATTGAAAATTGGAACAGAACGGATGAGGTGGAGAGCTGTTGATTGGCATAAAGTGATGGTGACATTAGAAAGCGCCAACATAGCGCCTCATTTAAGCTAAAGTGTCCAACGCTTCTTTAGTCTTCTTTCAAACATTATTATATTCTGTTCTACACGACGTACCAGAAGTAAAGCAATAAAAAGACGAGCTGCTGGATGGCCTTCATTGTTTCTTTTCTAGTCGTTGCACCACAATGATGCAATGACACGCTCGCGGTCTACACCAAGCGTGCGCCGTGAAAAACCAAACCGCTCAGTGAAGGAAATCCTCGCCAGAGTTAACTGGATCATACCATAACATACCGGGCCGCTCAGTGGAACCAAGGCTTTTGTTCCCTTCTCCATCCTCCTCCACCCAGCCGGTCATTGGTTTGGAGCGTTCCTGTCCGTCCTCAGGACAGGAGCAGGTGGATCACCTGCAGGGTTTGCTGTAATAACCGGAGACTCTGCTTCTAAAAGGTTATTAACAAAGTCCAGAGAAAAGTTCCAGAGGAGTCCAACTCTCACCAGGAACAGGTCTGACGTTCTGCTCTATGAGATCCAAGTTCCTGCTCTGTTCTTTCTGGAAAAAAGGATCTGGAACCTACACAAGGTGTAGGAAGTGTCCGGGGGCGGAGTCTGAACATCAGGAGAACCGTTACGGTTTGTGTCTGTGCTTATAGACTCAGGTGGTGCTCCGTCAGGCGTGGCTGGAGAACATCAGGCCCGTTCTGGTCATCAACAAGATCGACCGGCTCATCCTGGAGCTGAAGCTCACCTCCACGGAAGCTCATAACCACCTGAAGAAGATCCTGGAGCAGGTGAGGAGCTTGTCTGTCCTCTGAAGGCTTCACTGGAGACGAAGGGGCTGATGGTGTTGGTCTGTAACCCCTGAAGGTGAACGCTGTCACCGGAACCCTGTTCACCTCCAAAGTTTTGGAGGAGCGAGCGGAGAAGTTGAAGGAGGAGGAGAAGGAGGAAGAGGAGACGACGGCGGGGGAACAAGTCTACGACTGGAGTGCTGGGCTGGACGAGGTTGACGACTCGCACCTGTACTTCTCTCCAGATCAGGGAAACGTGGTCTTCGCCAGCGCCGTGGATGGGTGGGGCTTCAGGTGAAAGCGCTCTTCCTCTTTGACTTCAGTCACAAAACCAGAAAAGTTTAAGCTGCTTCTCCTCCAGCCATTTCTTTTCTTTTGGGAATTCCACGACAGCAATCACGTTCCAGCGTCCATCCGTGACGGATGCCGGACGCCATTTCCTCTGGGATTTGCAGTTTGGTCACGCACATGTAGTGTTGAACTTCTGAGACCACATGTGTGTTTTTAGGGCGTGGTTTTATAATTGTCAGGTGTATGAACCCATCAGAACATTCTCATAACTTTGTCCCGCCCAAACGCCATGTTCAGGAAAGTAATTGATGTGGGCGGAGCAAACAACAGATTGTCCTTTTTGTGTTCAGAATCCAGTGTCCTGGAACAGAACCGTGTGGTCCAAAGGAGCATTATGATCACCTGAAAAAAACCAAAACAACAAATAAATGAGAACAAAGTCATACAGTTATTAGAGTTGTGAATTTATGCTTTAAAAAGTCCTAATTTTATATTTTGTTTAAAAAATGTTCAAATTAACTTTTAAAATGTTTGAACTAAGACAAAGATCTAGTTTTAGTTCATTCTAACAACCTTGGTGTCAAGTATGAATGAACAGATGAATGTCAAAGTAAAAGTGAGGTTTGTTCTCAAATGGACAGCAGAGGAAAGGTAGAAAGAGAGACAGGTATAGAACCACTGCAACAGGGACACTGATGGAAACTGGAGCCAGAAGGAGACAGAGGCTGAAGGAAAACAAGCAGAGATGAGTTCAAGCTCACAGAGAGGAAACAGCAGGTCAGCAGAACGGGACAGGAACTAGTGAGAGGCCAGACACATCCAACTGACCCCGCCCACGGCCTGCAACTTCACATCAAATATCACTAGTCTGTATCCAAATGAAAGCACGGATGTGTCACTCACTGAAGGAAGGTCCTCCCTTCTGTTAAACATTACACTGCAAGCACAAAGAGTGAACGCGCTGACGTTTTATTAGTTTGTTTTGTCTAAATCAAAAATGTAACTTTAACAAAAACGTTTCCTTTCCTTTTGGTTATTTCCGTTTAGTTTAAACTTGTCTGCTGGCACTTCACCTTCATGCAGTTTCTTTTATTTTGTTATTTCTTAGATTTAAACTTAACTTCAAGTTCAAAAGTGTTCAAGTTCTTATCTTCTAAAGTGACTGCAGTCTGAAAGAGTTAGTCCTTCCATCAGTCATGATTAGAAACAAGCTGTTTCTCTTCTAAAGAGGACTTGGAGCAAACAAAGGAATCTTTGTTCTGCAACACAAACCTTAAGGAGAACTGAACTGTTTTCTTGTGCTTCATGACAGTTAGCAGCGCTGTCACTTTAACCCAGTGCATCATGGGAGATGTAGTAAAAAACAGTGGTGCTGATGCCGGACAGACTTGTGTCTCTGAGCTTCATTGGTGTATTCACTTTCTACGCAGTCTGAGAGTGGACCCCGCGGGAACCTACTGGGGCTGTATGGATCATCCGGATCTGAGCCGTACGGATCATCCTGATCTGAGCCGTATGGATCATCCTGATCTGAGCCGTACGGATCATCCTGATCTGAGCCGTATGGATCATCCTGATCTGAGCCGTACGGATCATCCGGATCTGATCCGTACAAATCATCCGGATCTGATCCGTACAAATCATCCGGATCTGAGCTGTACGGATCATCCGGATCTGATCCGTGCTGCGGTGCACCGTCAAAAAGAATCTGTATGAGCTTTACTTTTTTCTTTTTTTTTTTTTAGAACTCAGCAGTTTGCTGACCTCTACAGTCAGAAGATGGGCGTGAAGGCCGGAGTTCTGCAGAAAACACTGTGGGGGGATTTCTACCTGAACGCCAAAGCAAAGAGGATCATGAAAGGAGCTCAGGTAAACCCCAGAAGCATCACGTCTGCCCCTCGACCCCGACCAGGACGGCTGCCCGCTGGGGTTTAAGAAAAAATGTTTGGAAGCACGAGACTGAAATGAACGCTTGTCCTAAAGGTCCTTTAATCTGCATAAACCTGCAGTTTTCTGAATATCAGGAACTTTCCAAACATCTGGGAGAAGCAGACGCTTTTGCAACAGTCAGACTTTTTTTCAAAGAGGTTTCAGGTCTGAGTTACTGTTTCTGGAGAGTTTCAGAGGTTTTCCTAAAGACGGAATTAAAGGAACTTCATCGGTGAAACGTGTCGTCTGACCCACGATTTCTGACTGAAGTTTCAAACCTTCAACCTGCCGGGTTCTTCTGTTCTCTGCAGGCCAAAGGGAGGAAGCCTCTGTTCGTGCAGCTCGTTCTGGACAACATCTGGAGTTTGTACGACGCCGTGGTCATTCAGAGGTGGAGTGTCCTCATCCTCAGGGGGCGGGTGTCTCTGGTCGACTCTCATTCACACAAATTCAAACAATGAAAAACTTCCAGATGGTTCTTCACGCCACATGAAGGTTGAATGAAGGAATGAAGTGTTCAGGGTCTCTAGCGCTCCAAACTCTTCACACACTCACATCCCAACTGGAGTCTGCTTCATCTGCGGCTGTGGTTCATTTGATGAGAACTTTGATGATGATCCCAAAGGAAACTGGTGGTGGTAGGACAACACATAAAGACACGCTGCCCAGTGGAGGGCAGCAACCACGCAAATCTGGCGGCGGCACAGGGGGGCTACAGTAATAATGTCAAACATCAGGCATGTCCGACCAATGTGGCAGTAGAACGACTGAGATTGAAGTACAAGCAAAAATACATCGACATATAAGCACACTGATGCACAAAGGTCCACACAAACGCACTCCCACACGTCCAGCCTAGCAGCAGCCGCCGCACGGCGCTCTACGGCACAGTCAGGGGGGCCTGGAAAGAGTCACCAAAGCGTTGAAATCTAGTTAGAGGGTCCTGGAGAGGTTTCCATGACAACTGACTCTGCTTATGGCACTTTGAGCGGGTTTGTTTTGGTGGAGGGGGCGTGCCCTTGGCCTGACAACGTCGGATTAGAGATGATTGTCAGGCGCAGGCAGACAGCTTTCTGAATGAAGGTCAGTAAAAGTTCTCCTGTTTCTGTGAGCAGAGACAAAGAGAGGGTGGAGAAGGTGGTGAGTTCTCTGGGGCTGAAGCTGATGCCCAGAGACCTGCGACATTCTGACCCCAGAGTGCTCCTGAGCGCCATCTGCAGCCAGTGGCTGCCGGTGTCCACGGCGGTCCTCTGTATCCTCTCTGTTCTCCAGCGTTTGTGGAGCAGCTGTTTGGATCAGGTTCTACCATGGTTTCCTTAAGACAACCTGCAGCCATGGTTTGTGAGAAGCTCCCGAGTCCGCTGGACATCAGCGAGGAGCGCGTGGAGAAGCTGATGAGCGTGGGAGCTCGCCGCTTTGACTCGCTGCCGGAAAAGACGCAGGAGCTGAAAACAGGTACTGAACACGAACCCAGAAGAAACGTTGCTTTGATGCGTCCCAAAACATCTTCCCCCTCCAGCCTTCCTCTGATGCTTTTTCTGGATCTGGTTCCGTTTTCTTTCAGTTTAGTTTGAGGTTTTCCTGTGAAATCAAAGGATTCATCCTCCAGGTGTTCACGCACGGCAGGTGCACTTAAGGATCACGTGATCTTCAGCTTAAGACCGCCTTCACCAGCTAGAGGTTGATGGTGGTATTACAGGACCGTGTTAGCAGCAGTCCAAATGTTGGTAAAGGAGCACCAACGTTTACAGGAAGAGGCGGAGCCACCTCCATCTCCACATGGAGCTCAGCTCAGAGCAGCTTACAGGCAAACAGATGAAAGAAGGACATGAACGGGTCTCTAAATACTGAAGAAAAGAGTTTAGCAGATTATATAAGGAGATGTTTGGTTCTACGTGTGCAGAACACGAGGCGACTGTGGAAAAGAACCGTCTGCTTCAACCTGTCATCTCAAATCGGAGAAAACTCTAGAACGTTTGATAACAGACAAAGCAGAGGTTCTAGTCTGTCACTGCAACAGTGATGGATGGGGGGGGGAATGAGCAGCGTGGAACCAGGGTCGTCAGGGTCATCCAGGTCCACCTTCACAAGCCTCATCCAAACGCCCATGATGACTCACAGTGGCCCTGTCTCGGAATCCCTCCCCTTCCTGAATGAGCTTCAGGCTTGGTTTGTGTTTCCCAGCATTCCTGCAGTGTTCCAGCGAAGAAAACGCTCTGGTCATCATATTTGTGTCCAAGATGTTTGCTGTGGACACCAAGGCGCTGCCTCAGCAGAAACAAAGGTAAGAGCAGGAACATTTCACCACCACTGTTTTTCCAGGGACTTGATTGGTTCCCCTTAAAGACAGCAGAACTTCTCCTGAGCGACTGGAGCAGAAAAACCGCCGTTTGTGGCTAATCCTGTCAGATTGGCATTATTCAAATTATCAGAGGAATAATAATAATAATGGATTGAAATAGCTGCGCTCACAATGTGTCTCCATTATTCATTCATACTTGGTGATGGTGATCCCCTGATGTAACCACAGCTGCCCTGAGGCAGACTGACAGAGGCGTGGCTACCAGTCAGGGCCGGCCCTGGGCCTAGGCGAGCTAGGCAATCGCCTAAGGCGCCATCTGCTAGAGAGGCACATAATCACAGCGTTTAAAAGAAATTTTGCCTTGCCCAAGGACACAATGACGGTTGGCTGGCGGGAGCTGCCTATCTTTCGATCATTGGCCGACCTGCTCAACCACCTGAGCTACTGCCGCCCAAATGTGTGAATTTGTTCTGCATATTTGACCCCTCCCCTGAGGGAGCTGCAGACGCAGCCGCACTCAGAAACCTTTCGGTGTTCTAACCCAATCCAACCTCTCAATGCTGAGAGTTGAACAGGGAGGCACTGGGTCCCATTTTAAAGCCTTTGGTCTGACGGTTGTTTCTGTGGTTTTAGTGTCCTATAAAGGTTGTGGTCAACGTAATTCTACTCCAGGAATTCCAGAAGTTTGGTTTGAATCTTAGTTTCAGGATAAAAACAATTCCCGTAATGTTGGTGGTTTTTGTGTTTGAAGACCGTTGACCCAGGAGGAGATGGCTCGGCGTCGAGAGCTGGCTCGCCAGCGACACGCTGAGAGAATGGCGGCAGCAGAAACCCTCCTGTCCACAGCTGAGGGCCAGGATGCAGAACTGGACTCAGGTGAATCTCACCTCTGAATCTGGTGTTGAAAGGCATCTGAAACGGTCTCTAAAACCAGCCGGCGAGGACGTCTGGTTCTTTGGGTTCAAGCTGCTGCTGTTTGATTTCTGTCCTTACAGGTAAGATGGAGCGTCCTACACTGTCAGAGGAGGAGGAGCAGAAGGAGGTCTTCGTAGCCTTCGCTCGAGTCTACAGCGGGAAAGTCAAGAAGGGTCAAAGAGTGTTTGTCCTCGGACCAAAGTACGATCCCGCCCAGGGCCTACGACTGGTACAGAACCATTTCCTCGGCTCTCAGACTTTGGTTGGAGGTGGTCCTGGAGTCAGAGCTCAGTTTAAACTGCAGTCTAGCTGGTTGGATAAATGACCAATAAAAGCTTATCCAGCAGGTTTTGCACTAAGTTGTTATATTAGCATTAGCCTAGCTTGTTTAGGTGATTTACCAAATTCACACTGGATTCCCGGTAGTTTACTGAACAGCTCGTAGTGACAGGAAACAAAACCAAGCTGTGAAAAAAAAGGTTGGCACCAGTGTTCAGCAGCATCAGCGCCGCCATCAGCGTGTGAATGTGTGAATGGGACTGTGAAGCGCTTTATGAAACCTTTGTGAAGCTCCTCCCATCATTCCTCTGCTGTGGTGCAGCTCTCTGAGGGAAGCAGCGACTCTGAGGTTCCTCACCTGTCCTGTTGTTCTCTGCAAACCCTGTACCTGCTGATGGGCAGAGAGCTGGAGGAGCTGGAACAGGTCCCTGCAGGAAATGTTCTGGGTAAACGCCTCAGGCCCCTGAGGAACATGTTCTCTCCTCACGTTCAAAGCAGAAAGGACGTGAACGTGGATTTCTGTTCCTCTGCTCTTCAGGGATCGGAGGTCTGGAGGATTTCGTCTTGAAGTCAGCGACGCTATCGGTCTCGCCTGCATGTCCCCCCTTCACCCCCATCAACATGGAGGCCACACCCATTGTCCGGGTCGCCATTGAGCCCAAACATCCAAGTAAGTGTCTGAACCTTTGAGTCTGAAGCTGATGTCAGAGCAGAGACTGGAGGAAGGTCACGTCTTAGTGAAGCTCGCCACTGTTGTCGTCTGGAAACAGGAACCATCTTAATGTCACAGTCTTCCCTAACCTTCCAACTGAGAAAAGCTGCCCCCACCCACCTTCTGACAATCATAACCATTATGCTACGTTCAAGAACTCACAGCCACAAATCCCGGTCCCTGATTGGTCAGAGTTCAACTGGTTTAACTTTTGCTACGTATTCAGTGGTGGCCCGAGAATAGACTTAAAAACTCTTGTAGTGATGCATGAAGTGGTTGCTTGAACACGCGTGTGAACAGCGCATTAGACAGAAGAGCAGGAGGCTGCAGTTCCATCTCTGAACACCAGAGGGCAGCGTGGGGCTCCTCCCTGAAGCTGGAGCTGACCGGACTCAACTCTGCTTCTTCCCGTGTGTCACAGGCGAGATGCCAAAGCTGGTGCGCGGGATGCGTCTGCTGAACCAGGCTGATCCGTGCGCCGAAATCCTCATCCAGGAGACGGGGGAACACGTCCTGGTCACGGCGGGGGAGGTGCACCTGCAGCGCTGCCTGGATGACCTCAGAGAGCGGTCAGGCCCTATTGCACGCTCCTCCACAGCCGTCCTGTACCTCTTCCTTAAGCTTATGCTCTGATCATCAGCAGGAGCGGCCGTCTTCTGTGGATCAGAGGAACGTCAGTCTAGAAAAGATGAAAACGTTTTTCATGTTTAGGTTTGAACGTAGAAAATGTTGTCATGGTTAAAAAACCAAACCCTCTGAGGGCTTTGGAGGTGACCCACTTCTGCTGACGGAGGCGGGTTAAGCCTGTTAGAGCGCTGAGGCTGTCTGCTGCTCTCTGACCTGGTTGGTGGAGTCCAGACCGTCACGCCGGCTCTGACCCAGACACGAGCTGAGCCCATGATCCAGCTGCACCTCAGGCTTCTGTGTGGGACTGGACAATGAGCTGAAAGTAGGGAAACAAACAGGATGCAAAAAGCAGTCAGCTGTCCGGTTCATCTTTATGAAACAGTCTGATGAGCAGGATCTGGGAGATTTCTGGAAAGGAAGCTGAAACTCTTTGAAAGTATTTAGAGCTAAAAACGGAATCTGCTAAAGAAGAAAGTTGAATGTTTAGAGAACGATTCGTTTAGGGGTGCCAGCTCCACTCAAAAAACACAAAAGAATTCAAAGAATAACAGTCCACGGATCTCTTGCTAGATCGCGCTTCACCTTTCCCGGTCTCGTGGATTTTTTTTGTGTAATTTGTTTGTTTTTTTTTACAGTGGATTGCGTCCCTTGTTCTGATTGATTGTTGACCTTGTCAGTCAATCTCCTCTTTGCCGTGTTTCCTGTTCAGAGTGCCGTCAGTTTGTCAAACCTACATAAACCTTCCATGGTGATCCGATCTTTGTTTTCATTTTATAATCCTGGACGGTTTTTTCCATGAAGGTTTGAACTTTTAAAGTTTAAACCAGAGAAACGTGCACGAGGGGACGCTGTACTTAAGGTCAGTGTGACCTTAAATGTAAGAATAGAAAATAAGCTGTTCAGAAACCAAAGCTTTCATGCTAACTGGTGTTTTTCATTGGTATCTTTTATCAGGACGTTTTGTGCTTTTAGCATTTCATGCAGACGTCTAGTCCTGTCATTGCTGTCTGGCTTCTTTCCGTCAGGTCTACTTTAATTTCTTTGGTTTTTAACACTTTAACTCATTTTGTGGTGTTCAGCATGGCTCCACTTTTTTTTCAGCTGTCATGTTAGTGTTCTAGCTAAACTCCGCCCATTCCTGCCATCTTCATTCAACAAGTAACCAAACATTCGTCTCCAAAGCGCTGCAGATCAAACTGAAACTCTGCTTCATGCAGAAGACTTTTGTCCTTGCTGAGGTCTCCTCAGTCGTTACTGCAGTTTCAGCTCTGACCCACTGACCGCTGCAGCCGATAATGCGGTCAAGCAACCGAATGCACTTCAGTCCAGGAGACCCAGCTGGAAGTTCATGCTGGGAAACTATGACCCAAGAGCAGTTTGAGCTCCTCTTAGTCCTCCTGCAAAATATCAAAGTTCCTTCAGAGTTATAAAGCCCGTTACGGTGGCGTGAGTCTAAGCCCCATGTGTTTGCAGGTGACCCCATATCAGTGAAGGAGGCCACGCCCCCATCTTCTAACACTTTCAATGTTTGAAAGGTTTGCCAAGGTGGAGATCAGCGTGTCTAAGCCCATCATTCCCTTCAGAGAAACTGTTGTCCGTCCTCCTAAAGTGGACATGGTGAACGAGGAGCTGGGAAAGCAGCAGAAGGTTGCCGTCATTCATCAGGTGAGACTCTGAACGCAGAAGTTGAAGGAGTGAAGTGAAGGCTTTGATGGAGAGGGTCTGTTGGCCGGAGTCATGAACTCTGTGTGGTCTTCCTGAGAGGCGTCCGTCAGCTTAAAACACGTCAATCGACAAAGTCAAAGAAAGGTTAGCGTTAGCGTGACCTACCTCAGGTCTCAAATCCAGAAAGTAAACTCCTAAAAGTTCATTTGAGGTGATCAAACAGTTCCAACACTCAAATGTCTTTAGACGTGGAGATGCTAAAAGGGATTGTTGTGATTTGAGGAGATCCTCCTTCTGGTAAGTTTTCCTGAAAGTCAAAACTTCCAGATGCTTCATTTTCCAGGTGAAAGATGAACCTTCTCAAGGACGTCTGTCTGACAGCGTGCACGTGGACTCTGGCGCCCTGGTGACCATCACCACCCCCAACAGACTGGCGACGGTCTCCGTCCGGGCCATGCCCCTCCCACATGGTGACACATGGCGGCTCTGATCTGTTGGCAGATCTTACGGCTGCGTGAAGCTCTGACATTCCTGGCGTTTCTCTCAGAGGTGACCTGCCTGCTGGAGAGCAGCTCAGACGTCATTCGGACTCTGGAGCAGATCAACATGTCGCTCAGAGAGGGGAAGACGCTGGACATCAGCTCCAGAACCGTGGAGGCCATTGCAGGACTGAAGGCCCAGCTGGAGAGTCTGCTGCAGGGGAGGAGGTGGAGAGACGTCGTGGACCAAGTCTGGGCTTTTGGGCCTCGCAGGTCTGACCCCAATGACATTCTGATTCTGAGTCATGCTGTTCCGTGTCATGACTTTGTAGGAATGTGGAAGCGTATGGAACAGAACACGCAGTTCTAGGTATTCTAGGTATTCCATCCAGATCAGGTAACATCTAGATGTGGGTCCATACGGTTTCAGGATAGAATCTCAGCTGAAGGTTTCTGAATGACCCGCCAAGAACCCAGAGGCGGACTCTGTTTGTGGGACAAAGAGGACGCCATGAGAGGACGCTCCTCCTGGCTTTCCAGGAGGAACTTCATGTCGTCTCTGTTCTC
Source organism: Adrianichthys oophorus (assembly GCA_036245035.1). Classification (NCBI taxonomy): domain Eukaryota; kingdom Metazoa; phylum Chordata; class Actinopteri; order Beloniformes; family Adrianichthyidae; genus Adrianichthys; species Adrianichthys oophorus. Next base: position 789,552 of record BSAI01000210.1, read on the forward strand.
CTCAGAGTTTGTACTGTTGCCATGGTGACATAAAGGGGTGGAGTCATTGGTTCCTGAGCCATGTTCCTCAAAGATCTCAACAGTCTGGGTTCTTTCGTTCCAGGTACGGCCCCAACATCCTCCTGAACAGCCTGAAGGACTACCAGCGGCCCTCGCTGTGGCAGTGTCTGGATCGGGCCAGCAGAACCTCCCAGGCAGCTCCCGCCCTCAGAGACTTTGACAACAGCATCGTCAGCGGGTTCCAGTTGGCGGCTCTGTCAGGGCCCATGTGTGAGGAGCCCATGATGGGGGTTTGCTTCTCTGTGGAGAAGTGGGACGTCCGGACGTCTGCTCCTCAGAAGGAGGACGCAGCGCATTCCTCTGACGTTACAGCTGGGGGCGAGGCGGCAGGGCCCGTCCAGGCCACCGCAGACTGCTACGGCCCAGTTTCTGGACAGCTGATCGCCGCCATGAAGGAGGCCTGCCGCCAGGCTTTTCAGGTGCAGCCCCAGAGGCTGATGGCCGCCATGTACACCTGCGAGATCATGACCACAGCCGACGTGCTCGGTAAACTCCTCCCACATGTTAAACTTGACTCCTGCAGCTGGGGGGGTCTGCAGCGGTACCGGTCCAGGTCCTGACAGATTTCTCCTCCTCCAGGTCGGGTTTACGGCGTTCTGGGGAAGAGGGAGGGTCGAGTCCTCCACGAGGAGATGAAGGAGGGGACGGATGTTTTCATCATCAAAGCAGTCCTTCCCGTTGCTGAGAGCTTCGGCTTCGCAGAGGAGATCCGTAAAAGGACCAGCGGACTGGCCAGTCCCCAACTGGTCTTCAGCCACTGGGAGGTGAAGCTCCTCGTGTTTGGTTCCATAGATTCAGGGAGGAGCAGGTTCAGGAGGAAGACTCTGAGGAGGAGGAGCAGGTTC
>BSAI01000210.1:795021-811166 GCA_036245035.1 Adrianichthys oophorus
GCTGATGCTATGATGCTAGCTTGTTAGCCGCTAATGCTATGATGCTAACTAGCTGTTCTGTGTGTCCTGTGTGATCACGGACCGGATTAAAGTTGGACAGTATTTTCACAGACCGGCCTTTAAGACGCGGCGGATAAAAACAACAAGATGAATTCATAGGACATTCATAAAAATGATATTTTCTAAATAATAACAATTGAATCCACTATTTTAGCAGCGTCTATGTATCATAACAGAGTCTGTTTTACACTGAAAACTGTGACCTGTCAGATGTTGTGTTAAATCCTCCCTAAAGCTACAGCTTTAATGTCAATAACGATATATAATGACAATAACCCAAAACATTTGACTGTTTTCAGGAGTTTTTTGTTCTGATTTGTAATAAAATGTGATCACCTGGAGGCAGAATTAGGAAATCTCTACTAAATCTGTCCTTGTTTTCTCAGCATGTTTGAGTTTTCACTTAGATGACAGTAAAGACGTGTTCAGACCATTTATAAATTACTTTGATGTAATTTATTTTGTCTTAAAAAAAAAAATTCAGAAAGTTTTCAAAAAGGTAAAATGCCTACATCATTTCTGTGTAAAAAAGTGTTAGAATTTTGCCAGTAGATTTTTTTACCAGCTTGGCCGATGACTCAAACATTTAATTTCAGCCGCTTCTAAAACTGGAAATCCCACCAACCTTTTTATCACCTGAAGCAGTGACACCAAACATGATCAATCTCAGACTGAAATAAACCAGAATTCTCCAGAAAAACAACAAAGTTCAGACCTTCACAGCAGCAACAGTCTAAACTACCAGAAGAAATTCAGAGAATTTGCTTTTAGTTCCTAGATTATTCACAGGATGTTGACAAACATGTTTGTCAGTTTTAGGTTTGTTCTGTAAAACTTGAAAACATTAGAATTGATTTGTAGAATGAATGCTTTGTTTTTAGATGGAACTGGTCAAACAGTTTAGTGTTCTGTTTTATTTATGTTCTCTTTTGAAACTTAAAGTTTTTGCTTTAATTTTCAGTTTAGTTTGTAATATTTATGCCTTTTTTTTAAGTTTTCTGTGGAAAAACTGCTGCATCATGTTCCTGCGGTGGATCTGTTATGTTTAAAGTATGGTAATGCATATTTGTGTGAACACAGTGTTCACATTTGACAGATATAGTTATTTGGTTTATATCATGATATATATTGCTATCGCCTGATATAAAAAAAAAAACAATATTGTAATATAAAAAAATCCCTATCGCCCAGTCCTACTCTGAACCCAAACCCTCATGAATGGATAGATGTCTCAAACATGATGTCTGCAGGATCCAGGCAGGAATGTGAGACATCATGGTGAATTTCTATGTGTCTTTTGTTCTTTTTTCATTTGACATGAATATTTGCAATGATTGTGCAGTAAAACGTCGGGGGTGGGGGTGTCGTGAGCTAAACTCAGCTTAATTGCTTCAAGAACGAAAAAAGGAAAAACAAACATTCTGTTAGCATCAGCATAAACATTATTAGCCGGACCTATGATCCCTGACATTTCTTTTTTACTTTGCTTGTGGCTCCACCCACAAAAATGCACGAATATAAGCTCTAATAAAGTCAAAACGGTTTATTAAATCCCCCCCCCACACACACACATACACACACTTACACAAAGTTCTCATTCATAAAATCTGGGTTTTTACCAGGTTGTAGTTCTTCTCTGATGTAACATCTCACTTTTTACCCATGGAGTCAATGGGAAATCTTTCCTTTCTGAAACCAGTTCCCAGGGCTCATTTGAAGGACTGCAGCGTTTAGTATTTTCTAGATGGTGTCAGAATTAGAGGATGAAAGATCTGGGCAGTGATATGAACATAAGGGGTTCTTGCCAGGAATCAAAGCATCACTTTTACGTAGAACTTTAGCTCAAAACTAAAAGTGTTTTTCTACAACAACCCGTTCTTCACAGTGTGGAGTGAATTGGTTAACTTAGGAGAGTGTCTAAACCACATCTCCAGGTCCATTCCCACCATCTAGTGTACCAGAAAGACCAGCAGAAGCTCTAGTGAAGGAGATAAGAAGGCAACTCTTGCTGTCTTGTAGTTTACAAAACTTTAATGGGAACATTTAAAAACGATGTGAAATTACTGACTTGACAGTTTTTTATGACTGGAAAGCCAATGAGTTATAAAGGTTAAAGATGCTGCGCGAGCCTGTTACCATTGTCCAATGTACAAAACAATGAGACATGGCTTACCAGACACAGTAAAATGAAATTATTCATTTTGGTCCAATTTTTAAAAATAACACTGATTATCACAAAAATAAGACCCATGTCATCGTAATAATGTTTTTGTACAAAGTGCAACAGATGAAAAACATGTTAAACTATTCCATAAATAAATTTGGGTAAAACTTTATAATAACTACCTGTTATAGCTAATTAAGTCATTATTAAACTGTTAGTTATTGATTTATAAATGACTCCTTAAATAATGGTTTACAGTTTGTTAAGGATTTTTTAATGTCCCTTATAGATAAACAGAAGATAACTAACAAGCTTTTAGTTAGTGAGTTATAAATGTCCTCTAACCTGTATATTAATGATTTCTAACTTCACCTCATTAATTAGTAACACATAATAAAGAAGCTGTTACTAAATTACTTACTAACAATTTGTTAATACGTTCATATTTCATACGTTACTGCGACTTTTTTTTTTAAGTTCTAACTATTCCTTATTAACTAACTGCTTGTAAATGAGGAACATTTCCAACTAATCCTAATCCTAACGCTAACCCTAATTCTAATCCTACATGTATAAATCCTTAACAAACTGTTATTTAACAAGTCATTTATAACTCAATAACAGTTTAAATGATGATTCTTTCAGATAGTTATTATGAAGTGTTAACATAACATTTGCACAGTTAGACTCTTTGATTCATGTTTCAAAATGTGTTGGATGGGTAGCCGACATCGCCGCAGAACCCTTGCACCTGTTGTTCGTGGAGCAGTTACCACTCAAGGCGGCGAGACTCGGTCAACAGTACCGCCAGGAGCAGGGAGACCCATCCCTCCTGCAGACAGGAGAGAGGGCGCAGTGAGCACATCAGTCCACAGCCCTGGTGGGGCGAGCTCCGGGTTGGGGGCGCTGTAAAGCCTGATTTCCACTGAGCGGTGCGGTCCAGTATGGTATGGTAAGGAGTGGTATGGTATGGTCCTGTTAATTCTGGGAAGCGTACCATACCACTCAGTTAAGCCTTGCTTCCACTGAGCGGTTTGTTTTTACGGTGCATGCGTGGTGTAGACCGCTAGCGTGTCTTTATGTCATTGTGGTGTGATGACTAGAAAAACAACAACATACTGCCTGCAACTAACTATTAACATGCTTGAATTAAATTTCAATACCAATTAGCTGCCAGGAGGCCACTATAAGTTAGAAGCTGGGGAAAGTATGGTGCACTGGGGTTCTGTCCTCTATTCTCATTTTCTTCTGCTCTCTTCAATGCTTTATCATTTATTTTTATGTAGTTCTTCTTGCCTCTGTTTGGTGCAGTGTGATTCATGTGTTGTCCCTTCAGGTGGATCATCTGTGCTCATGTCTTTGGTCGTGGAACTTGCCTCTGGCTCGTCTCGCACCCCCAGTTCCATCATGATGAATCCCATCTGCTAAACTATTCATACATGTAGTTATAGAGTTAGATAAGCTAACTTTTCTTTAACAGTTCTGGTACATCGCCTGTCTATCCTGGGAGAGGATCCCTCCTTGTGGACGTCCCTGAGGTTTCTTTTTTTCCCCTTGAATCAGGTTTTTTTTACCGAGAGGGAGGGTCTAAGGGAAAGGATGCCAGTTTAGCATTATTTGTTTAGCTTAGTTTAGCAACCAGCTATTTCTATTTTATAACTGACTTTGTCAGGAGTCAGCGCCCTGTCTCACCCTCTCGTCACCGGTGGGAACCGTCCTCAGAGGACTGGATTATAACTCAGAGTTAGTTTTCTGGACTTTTAGTGACTGTCTATCTGTCACTTCCAAATAAACCTGCTGCAAGTGGAACCAGCTGTCTGCCCGTCTGTGACAGACTTTCTGTTTTTGTACAATTACAGGTGGGAAGCCAATGAGACAACTGTGTTGTGATATTAGGCTATATAAACAAAACTGGATTGAAAGGAGGTCATCCAGCATCTCGTCTTTTTATTGCTTTACTGCTGGAACATTGTTTATAACGGGAATATAATGTTGTTTGAAAGAAAATTGCAGGTGGCTAAGATGAATACCACCGTAAAGAAACCGTGAAAACATTAGTTTAAATGAGCGCTATATTGGCGCTTTCTAATGTCGTTATCACTTTCTGCCAATCAACAGGTGGCTATAGCGTCTCCGCCCCAACAGTTCGGTACCACTTTTGAATGAATCTACAAATGATGGGGGCCCCCCAAGAAGAATGATTCGATACTGTTTAATGGGTTCTTTTTACAATGGAAACGCTCAAAATACCGGACCGTACTGGATCGCTCAGTGGAAACGCGGCAGGGGCTCGCCGAGCCTGATATGCACCTGGCGGTCTTCTCGCTGCTACTGAGGGAATCCTAGTTAGTAATTTCTCCTAAGCTTAGTAACATGCTTAACATGCTCCTCCAAAAAACAAGGTTTTCTAATAGGTGGTCCTTCCAGAAAACATGGAAATAGTTCAACGCTAGCATCGATTTTGAATAAACTACAAGATCAGCCTAAACGTTCACTGTTCTGACAGTAAACGCACTCAGATCTTCCTAAAATGTTTTCTACAAGTTCTCCTTCATTTGCTCACAGTAATCATTTACTTGTGAAAAGTCACATCCTTGTTTTTCCAGCTCTGTTTGTACAGTTGTAAAACAGCAGGGAACCGTCATCTATACCATTCCAACATGGTGTCCAGCTTTGCGTATGCGACAAGCTAGCATAGCGGCTTTGGCCTGTATAAGTCATTGGTGCCAACGTTCATACATTTATGCGTGTCGCACTCCGGTCTGTAACGGCTACCCAATCCCTCTGAGCGTGCACAAATATTACATCACTGCTGCTAAAGCATTGTACGGTCAGAGTGTGTCTTTAGATGTCAACAACAATAATAAAATGTTTAGAAAGAGAGAGCGTTTTGTTGAGACTTTATTTGTAATGACAACAGACAGATTTAATGATCAGTTGTCACACACCTGTTGTTCTCCACATTTGACCCATCCTCTGGGGGAGTGGTGAGCTGCAGTCACAGTTGTGCTTGGGATCCATTTGGTGGTTTAACACCCCACCACCCCACCCCCCAGTCCAATCCCTAAATGATTGGCAAGCATGGAGGCATTGGGCCCCATTTTTAGAGTCTTTGGTATTACTCGGCCTGGATTTGACCTCCCGGTCTCAGGGCGGGCACTGAGTTGTGTTGTGTTTTAGGCGACATTTCTCCATTTTTCGGCGCTGTAATCCAGTCAGGGGAAGCTCTCTGTTTTTGAGAAAAGCACAATTTCTTGCGATCCCGGAGTTCTCCGCAGTTTAAACGGCTCGGACAGTTGTAAAAGTGGAAGTACTGTCGGGAAATGCTATCAGGAGCTGATCTTTTAATAACATTTTTTATTTTGATGTTTTTTTTAATTCATTCAAAAGTTTACAATCTTGAAACGACAAATGTCCAAAAAATATACAAATAACTGAACTGTCGCAATGTCAGCCACATAGAGAAAGTGACGTAATATTTGCGCATGCGCACAGCGATCGGGTAGCCATTACAGATTGGGGTGTGACACTGTGCATTTAGGAAGTCAAACGCTGTTGTAAAGCTCCGCCCACCTTCCCATGATGCTCTATTCACCCTTTAAACTTGGCCCCACGAGGATCTGATTCCCCTGTAAAGAAACAACTTCAGAAATCAGGCAGCAGGAAACAATTTTATTTGACTTTTGCCAAAAACCATCAAGTGTGAAGGAATAAGGAAAAAAGCTGAAGTATCAAAGCCAGACTTACAACAGAGAGCCCTTCCATCAGCTGAGCTGTAGTTTACGATGATTGTCACGAGAACGCCTCGCTTCAGCAGAAGTACAAACCCACCAGCTGGAAGCTATCCACAACATGCACATCACCAAGAAAGGTTGCATAACTCCTCACTGTGTGCCCTTAATATGTGTGCTTTAACACGAGAGAAAGCTCCGTCCATGTCCTGGAGAGCGCAGAAGTTCCTTCAGTTCTGCTTTGCAGAACCGATGGAGAACATGGAGAACTGGGTCCAGTCCAGCCTGAACGCTGAGAGTCAAACTGACAGGTGCAATCCGATCCCAATGAGCTCTCTGTTCTCTGCAGGATCTCTGCGAGGTCCGAGGTCATATTCGGACGTGGAAGTTACTGCAGACACAAAACAGAGCAGTGTGAGGTATCAACCATCCTCAGCCGGCAGCAGAGAGACACAACTCCAGGTGGAAGGACGTGAAACTGGTTTGAAACTGAAAGTCAGTAGAACTTTCACACTTCAGTGTGGATGGAACCACTGTGACTTATATGACCAGCAGCTTCTATGACCAGGTTGCCATGGTAGCAGCAGACCCAGTCTTCTTTTCCGGATATAACATTTGCGAGCTCGGCCGTGGAGGCAGTGATGGATGATCAGCTTTAAACTGACTGTGTGGCTTTATCTCTGCAGCTTCACGCAGAGCAGAAGCATCCTGATGGCCTCCTCTCCATCTCAAGGCACCGACCCGGTCCGAAAGTGGCCTGGCATTGATCTGATCCTGAGGTCACTGACAAAGAGATGTTCTGCTCTGTTCATGTTTAGAGAAGACACTGAAGCGTTGCTTTTATCCAATAGAACCAGAATGGACCTCATTCTGACAAACTCCTGCAGAACTCAATGCAATGACTTCAAAATAACGGATGGAAGTTTAGGAGTTTATCAGACACGCAGAAGAACAAGTGAAATGTCAAGAAATGAGAAAAAACGTCCTCTTTAGAGATTTCTGGTTGTTTTAATCCTCTGGATTCACACAGGTGACGTCTCCATCCGGTCACCAGTCAGGCTGAAGGCCTTCATGTTCAGAATCTTTTTGTCTTTGTTCAGTTCTTTTGAATGTTTGCACTTATCCAAGTTAAGAACAATTCCATTAATCAACAGTCCAGATAATGGAGAGAGTGGAAAAGAAGTGAAGAAGTGAGAGCAGGCAGGTTGGAATGGGTGGAGAAAAGTGTCAGGTGTGATAGAAGAGTTTCAGCTCAAATGAAAGGAAAGGTGAACTAAACTGTGGTGAGAGCAGCCATGTTGTTCAGCCCAGAGACGGTGAAGATATTGGTAGAAGGATGCTGAGTCTAGAGCTGCAGGAAAGAGGTCCAGAGGAAGACCAAAGAGGAGGTTTATGGATGCAGAGAATGAAGACATGAAGGAAGCTGGTGTTACAGGATGCAGAAGACAGGGATAGATGGAGGAAGCTGATTGGCTGTGGTGACTCCTGAAGGGAAAAACCCAAAGAAGACTGAATCTGTCATTTACAACAGTTTTTATCATTCTGAAAATCATTGTTCTATGTCAGATTGAGAGTTTCATTCAGCAGAATGAGTTTGTTCAACATGAAGCTGCTTTGGTCTGCCTTTGCTTCATCAGCTGATGGAGGCTGAGGTTAAGGTTAGAGTTAGGAGGCAGCAGCACAGCCCGGCTCTGACCCAATGAACTGTGCAGCAGCACTTTACCTGAGGAAGTCTGGAGCTTTAGAGATCATGTTCTCAAAGTCGGCGAAGGAGAGCTTGCTGTCTCCGTCGAGGTCGGCCTCCTCAATGGCTTTGTCACACACCAGAGCGACCTCCTCTGCCGTCAGCTCGCCTTTGGTCAGCCTGTTCAGGGTTTTCTCCAGATCCTCCTTACAGATGAAGTTGTCCCTGTTAAAGTCTGAACCAGAACCAGTTCTGTTAAAAAACACGCATGACTGAACCTTCATGAAAACCTCCAGACTGCTGAACAATGGATTCAATCGGTGACTTCCTCTCTGCAGAACGTCACCGTGGAAACCACATGTTCTCTGAGATCACAGGAACAGAGTAACCCTGTGATCTTTTGAATCAAAACATCAATATAAGTTTTAAAGAGTTGAAACGGGACGGAAGCCTTCGCTGTGGTGACCTCACAAAGATGGCGCTTTGATAATCAGCAACATAAAGACTTGATCTCATCTCAGTAAAACTGGTTCAATGTGGTTCCAGACTGGAAGCATCCATCAGTCTGTTCATATTTCCCAGCATGTGGGCGTGGCCAACACTAACTGATTAACACAAGCGTCCACACATGCATCAGCCTCAGCTTCACGGCATCAGCGGGCTCACAGCTTTCTGCTGTTGCTGTGACGACGGCCTTGCTGTGCTCGGATATTTAAAGCTTTTGAGCTCTCGGCCACTCGAGGCGCCTACTGCAGGTGTGTGAACGGTTACCGTAGATCTTGAAGGCGTAGATGGTCTTCAGCTCTCGGGGCGAAGCCTCACAGAGAGCAGAGAACATGTCAATGAAGTCATTGAAGCTCAGGTTCCCCTGTCCATCCTCAGAGAACGTCTCCACGATTCTTTCTCTGAACGGGTTCTCCTGCCGCCACAGAAACAGAAGAGGAAGTCAAGACTGCTGTGTGAGTCCAGAAAGGACAGAGACCCTGGAGCTCCGGTCCCGGTCTGCTCACCAAGCTCCAGGAACCACAGTACCTTCAGCTCCGGCATGGTGATGATGAGGGTCAGAGGGACTTTGATGTCAGGGTTGTTGGTGTAGTCCAGCGGCACCAAATGTGGAGCCAACTCACGGAAGCGTCCATGAAGCCTGCAGAGACCAGAGAACTCTTTGAGTTCCTCTGCTTCTTCTGAGCTTCACCTGTCAGCACAGACCTTCCTCCCAGACTCCTCTGCAGGTTTGTTGGAGCAGAAAGCAGAGAAGGAAGCGCCTCCTTCACCATAACCAGACCTTCCACCTGTGATTCCTGCCATCTGTTCTCTACTCCTGCTTTGGTCTTTGCAGGGTTGCTGGAGCCAATCCCAGCTACCTCAGGATAAAGGAATCAGAGACATGGAGGTCCATTCACCCACAGACCTGTGAGGCAGGAAGCCGGAGAAAACCCACAGAAAGAACCTCCATACTCCACACTGGGATGACCCTGCTGGGATTTGAACCAGGACCTTCTTATTGTAAGAGGACTGCACCATGCACCCCCCCCTTCAGTGAAATTCAGTTTGAAATCAAAAACCATCAGTTTGTTAATGGAGGCCCTCAGGAGAACACTTGATGTTGTTGCTCCTTTGAAACTAAAACTATTTAGACAAAACCGAGTATCACCGTGGTTTAACGCTGAAACACGTTTCCTTAAACAAGTAACCCGTAAGTTAGAAAGAGAATGGCGCCGATCCGGCTCAGAGCAGTCTCTGAATAACTGGAAATATAGCCTTTTAAATTATAAAAAATCTCTGCGTAAAGCCAGAACCCAATACTATTCAGCTTTAATAGCACAGAATGGAAATAATCTGAGATTTCTTTTTAGCACTATAGCCATACTGACCAGCAGTCACAGCTCAGTGGAACCACATGTTCCTGCTACTCTCAGCTCTGAGGAATTTCTTTCATTCTTCCATTGTAAAATCCTAAATATTATACAAAAGCTGAACAAAGTTATCCCTACTATCAGCTCAGAGCAGGCTGAAACAGTAGAAACAAAGGCATCTATAGAAACCTCTGTAACATTAGACTGTTTCACTGCTGTAGATCAAACAGAATGAATATCACAGTAATTCATTACTTTGTAATCCATTACTCCAACACTGTTCATGACTGACTTCATGTTCTTTGCATAAATACTGGGGTGAAGCCGGCTATGGTTGTGATATAAATAAAATTGAATTGAATAACAATTTGATTCCATTGATATTTGTGGTTGCGATTCAAACTTTACTTTCAATATTGTTTCATTTTGAACGATCTGATTCACTGACTTAAAATAACCCAGGACATCTTTCTCCAAAAATCCAATATTTATATATATATATATATATTGTGTATATGTGTATATATCAAATAGCTGCTACTGAACAGTGAAGTTTTCCAGATTCTTGTGTTTCTTCAAGATCATCAAGTGTAAATAAATATGTGTACAAACAAAGAAGTAAACAAGAATGAATGTCAAATCCATTCCCATTTGAGTTTGATAAAGTTCATTCCACTGTTGTTTTTCCACATCAGAATAATCCAAAGGAACATTATTAGAACATTCTAGCACACTGTATGGTCACATGACTTTGTAAACTCAAAGTGTTTCCACACGTTGGACTGGAATGATCAGTTTCTGCTGCATCAAGTGTGTGTTGTTCTGGGATGGACCTTATAATAAAATAAACCAATCATGTCTCAGTCCAAACGGTGTTTACCAAGATCAATGGTTTATTCGATCTGCTGCAGGCAGATTGATCTGGTTGGATCATAGAAATAAAAATAGATTAATCGGTTAATCATCACACCTCAACTGAAAGGTGATCAACAACAATTATGCTCAGCTTGATAAAAACACAGAACCTTCACAAACATTGATGTCACTTGTAACAGGAATCAACAACAAACACCAAAGCAGAAATGAATGAAACTCTAAAGAAATAAAAATAGCACAAGGAGGTGAAGTTATGGAAGTTACTGCATTCAATAAACAAAAAAACAAAAACAAAAAAAAAAACGCTGTTCTAATTGTTTCTGTTTTTTAATGAATGCAATAAGCTTCCAAATGCAGCAGCCATAAGTTTGATGTAAAACTTTCTGAACTGACTTACACTGCCCTCTAAAGGTCAGAACTGAAACTACAGACGAACAAAAAGTGATTTGAAACCAATTCTGATGAGCAGATCAGATGATCTCTGCATTTCTTTATGTTTCCATGGTGGTGACGGTGAGGAGACTGACCTCAGAATTTCCTTTCGAGTGAAGTAGGTGCAGTCCTGTCCGTAAACAAACAAACAAACAAACCATCAGAGTCAGAGACACCACTGGATGCAGAGAGGCTGCACATCAACCAATCAGGAGCAGCCTTCTCAGGTCTGAGCTGCTTCACCTTAACGCCTCCCTAAAGGACATTCAGACCCGGGAGCTGCTGCTCCTCCGATCCCAGCATCACCTGATACGCCTCCAGCTGCTCCTCTGTGAAGGTCGTCTGCTTGTTGCCCATCGTACGCGGCGGATGCTCCCATCACACGGCTGCATCACATTGGAAATCTTCTCAGAACAAGATTCAGGCCCCACCACAATCCAGATCCTAGTCCAGGTCTCCACCGAGGCTGATGCTTCCGACGCCGGAGGAGGTGCGGAGGAAAATCAGAGGAGGACCAGCCTGCTGCCTTCAGAGGTAGCTCTGAAAATAGGGCTTCAGGGTTTTTCATGTGTTGGGACAACTCAAATATCTCAGCATTTCAGAATTATTGTTTTTTCAAGTGTTTTAGATTATTTTGTGTTTTTACATTTCAGGAAAATGTGCTGCGAACATTCGGAATCTTTAGGATGAATCTAGATGTTTGATGTGACCACGTCACTGAGCGTGTGTGTGTGCGTGTGTGGCCGTCAGGGCCCAGCTGTTATAATGATAATAATATTTAGACTGTCATTGCACATGTCTAATCCTAAATCTGCTGCGGGAATTTTCATGTTTGTGATCAAATACAAGCTTTTATTCATTAGTATAAATCATAATAGAGTCAACTTATCAGAAACGGGTTATTTTTTGTAGTTTGTTTTTATTAAACAACCGTCAGCTTTAATCTGCATTTCCCAACATTTCTCATCATTACTGAGATAATTTTCAACTTTATTACATCATGAAAAAAATGACAATAAAATAAACAAGTGAACTGTATTTTGTTTAAGTTCAATAAACAAGCACTAACTTGTTTTTAACTTATATTTTCTAATCCATTCCTGACTTAAAGTTGATCATTGTTTTTCAAACTGAAGAAAATAAATGCAGCAGCATTTGTATTTAATCTTAGCTTCATCTTCTTTGATGTCTCTGCATGGAAGACTTATTTCCAGACTACACATGAAGGCAACGCGAAGTGGGAGCAGGACAGGATGCGCATGCCACGCGCATGCGCTCTATTGTTGCGTGGATATTGTGACATCATTTTCTTTCTATGACAGCGTTCGTGGTCAGTAAAAGGGAAAAATGTCAAATCACGCCACATAAATGTGATAACACAGAGCAAAAGTCTCCGCCCCCAACAGGAACCGCTTCAAATAAATAAATAAATAAATAGATAAATAACACGTTCAGATTCACGCGGACACGAAACACAAGTTGCGACTGCTGTCAGAGTGAGACCTCCTTTTAGGAGACGATCTTTGAACAGAGCAGCCGTTCGTAGTGAGACATCTTCGTGTTAAAGGATCTCGGTGAGTTCTTCTTCAGCAGGATGGCAGCCGGTAGCGCGTGGAGGTCACTGGTAAGAAGGTTCTCCGGGCGCGGCTCGAACCGTCCGTTCTCCGAACCGCGGTGGTTCTGGGGCAGCGGAGGTGTTGGCACGTCTTTGTACGCCGTGGGCTCCGTGAAAGCCGCGTTAGCGCTCGGATGCTAACAGTTAGCCTCCGCCGCGTCCTTCAGAGCGGGCTCCGGGGAAGCTCCGCGCGCTCACCTGCCGCCCGCGAAAGCTAGCTTCCTGTCAGCAGACTCGGTGTTAAAGTGAATCTGTGACCGAAACAAAAGACGTTATCTGCCAGAGGCGGGCTCACGCGCGGGGACCGTGAATGGTGTGAGGGTTCGGTTCCGAGTGAAACTTTTGAGACTTTGTGGACGGTCGGAACAGATAAAAGGATTTCTGTGTTCAACAACAGCCTCCATAACGGAGAAGTTCCAGGTTAACGGGGTTGTTCTTTCCTTCAGGTGAGCCGTGTGGTCGGCGGAGCCGCGAGGAGACCCGCCCCACGCTCTGCATGCTTCTCCAGAGGGGTGAGTACATCTCCTCCGGGGAGGGGCAGAAACAGCCGCGGAGGGTTAGGTCCTCTGTGGGGGCAGACTGTAGGGATGATCACTCTGAGGTGAATTCTGGAACAGCAATTTCTCGAAGTTACAAGCCTGTGTAATGTTTGCTGCGGGGGTTCCTAGACGAGGATTAATCCTGTCAGTCAGAAGCCAGGAATCACAAGAGGCTCCACTTAAATAATAGGTTTTATCAAATACAATAAAACAAAGACTCAGTAAACCAAGGAAGAGGTGGGCCTGCAGGATGAATACAGTTCTGTAAAACCAACAGTGGCAAACTTCACAGCAAACAAAACACCATCTTTCTGAGGCACCCCAAACTACATGCAAAACCCACTCAGAAAGAAGCAGGAACTGGTTGAGTGGTGGGCAGCTCTGTCAGAATGCTCTCTGTGGAGGTTTGGTGATTCAGTAAAAGCAGGTCAGAGTGGCACTCAGTGGAACTCACATCAGCGGTTGGATCTGTGTTTTGCATGTTTGTGCAGCTGCAGACCGTCACGCTGATTCCCGGAGATGGAATCGGTCCAGAGATCTCCACCGCTGTGATGCAGATCTTCGATGCTGCTAAGGTGAGTTTTTTGAACCTGACAGCGACTGTGGCAGGAAACTGTAACTCATCACAGTTTACCTGCAGGCGCCAATCAGGTGGGAAGAGAGGAACGTCACAGCGATAAAAGGACCAGGCGGCAGGTGGATGATCCCCCCAGATGCCAAGGAGTCCATGGACCAGAGCAAGATCGGCCTGAAAGGTCTGTGCTGCAGCTCACACAGGTTTGACGACTGTCGGTCGGGGGGGGACGACTGTTTTGTTTTATTTAATTCTGAAAGAACCTGCTGAGCCTCTTCCTTCCTGCACTTCTAGATGTTTATTTGGTTTCTTATTTACTTGTTTTTTTTTTTTTTTAAATAAAGGTCATCGTTGATGTTTGCATTATTCTAAATTTTGATGCCAGTATTTTCACTTTTACTTCAAATGAATATCGGCTCCAAATTTCGGTTATCCGCCTCCATGACGACCCAACAATCGCTTGGAGAAAAAAGTACTGATCGACCTCTGTCCCGGGAGCCCGCTGCTGATTGGTGGTCCGCTTCTTCCTGCAGGACCCCTGAAGACGCCCATCGCTGCGGGACACCCCTCCATGAACCTGCTGCTCAGAAAGACCTTTGACCTTTATGCCAACGTGCGGCCCTGTGTGTCCATTGAGGGCTACAAAACGCTGTACACCGACGTGGACCTGGTCACCATCCGTGAGAACACGGAGGGCGAGTACAGCGGCATCGAACACGTGGTGAGCTGACGCAGAACCTCCTGTAGCTCACCTGTTCTGTGCTGCTGTGGCTCCGCCCCCTCAGCTCTGACGCTCCGGTATTTCTGCAGATTGTTGACGGCGTCGTTCAGAGCATCAAGCTGATCACAGAGAACGCCAGCAGACGGATCGCGGAGTATGCTTTCGAGTACGCCAGGAACAACCAGAGGAGCAGCGTGACGGCCGTGCACAAGGCCAACATCATGTGAGCCGCCCCTTCAGGCTTTAACCCGGCCCTCCTGTTTTGAGGCGGGGGCTGTGGGCGTGGCCTGTTGCTCACTAATCATGTGTGTCTGCAGGCGAATGTCTGACGGGCTGTTCCTGAGGAAATGCCGAGAAGTGGCCGAGAATTACAAGGACATTAAGTTTACGGAGATGTACCTGGACACCGTGTGCCTTAACGTAAGGCCGAGCAGCGGCGCTCCTCCAGCCGCCTCACCGGAGTCATACCTGACATGTCTGCTTTCTCTGCCGCCAGATGGTTCAGGACCCCACGCAGTTTGACGTCCTGGTCATGCCAAACCTGTATGGAGACATTCTGAGGTGGGTGTGGTCAAAGCTCTTCTAGAACTGACGATGTGTTGGCGCTGAGGTCATGTGACTGTTTCAGTGACCTGTGTGCCGGTCTGATCGGGGGGCTCGGCGTCACTCCCAGCGGAAACATTGGTGCCAATGGTGTCGCCATCTTTGAATCGGTTGGTGTGCTGCAGTAAACAAACACAGGCGTGTTGTTCTCTGGCGTGACCGGCCTTTGTGCTGCAGGTGCACGGCACTGCCCCCGACATCGCCGGGATGGACCTGGCCAACCCAACTGCCCTGCTGCTCAGCGCCATCATGATGCTGCGCCACATGGGCCTCCATGATCACGGAAACAAGATCCAGGCAGCCTGCTTTGATACCATCCGAGACAAGAAAGTGAGTGGGACCACCCACTGCTGAGCAGCCAATAGGGAAGCAGTGCAGTGTGATGTCACTGTTGACACTGTTTCCCATAGAAACACTCTTTTTTACGATGGAATTTTAGGGCCACCATTAAAAAACCATAAAATTAATATACAAGAATACATTTGCAGAAGTATGAGGAAAAAGTCGTAATTTAAAAACTGCTAACAAAGTTATGAGAACGTTGTGATTTTACAAGAAATGAACTGGACTGAATCCATCAATGCAGCCATCTATGGCAGTGTCATAAGGCTTCAGTTCATCGTAGAATCTGTGCCATAATGCATTTGGACAGCTATACTGCCAACGGCGTAAACGGCGTGTCTCTGAAAATCCCCTGCCTGTGGTTCAGCAACCTTAATCTGAAGAGGTCAGCATTTCCTTTGCAATGTCCTCAAACGATGTCAATGTTCTCTCTAAAAGATGCTTTTTCATTTTAGGGAAATCTGTCAAAGTAACGGCTAACAATGATCTCTGCGTCTCTGACTGAAACATTGTTGATTCTTTTTCATGTTTTCTATTTTTTTTCCTCACAAATTTATGACTAATCTCGTAAATTTTAAATTTATTACTGATGAAAATATAATTTTATTGTAAAATATTGACTTTTTTCTCATAATTTTACTTTATTACCATTTTTTTATTTTAATGGTTGCCCTAATACTCCATCATAAATTTCTGTGTGTTAAACTTAACTTTTTATCAGTTCTAACTTTGTCTGTTGTCAGCATTTTTAACGCTTTTGAACTTTTTTTTTTTAACTCCTTGAACGCGTTTTTACTGCTCTCGAACGCGTTTTTACTGCTCTCGAACGCGTTTTTACTGCTCTCGAACGCGTTTTTACTGCTCTCGAACGCGTTTTTACTCCTCTCGAACGCGTTTTTACTCCTCTCGAACGCGTTTTTACTCCTCTCGAACGCGTTTTTACTGCTC
>BSAI01000210.1:811266-821494 GCA_036245035.1 Adrianichthys oophorus
CTCGAACGCGTTTTTACTGCTCTCGAACGCGTTTTTACTGCTCTCGAACGCGTTTTTACTGCTCTCGAACGCGTTTTTACTCCTCTCGAACGGGTTTTTACTCCTCTCGAACGGGTTTTTACTCCTCTCGAACGGGTTTTTACTCCTCTCTAACGGGTTTTTGAATGTGTCCCCCCCCCTTTTTACCCCTCTCTAACGGGTTTTTGAATGTGTCCCCCCCCACCGTGAACCTGAGTTTTTCCTGGTGTCATTTTAGCTGATGTAGATTTCATCAAATCTACGTCGTCGGTAAACTTCATGGTGCAGCGTTTTAACGTTATAGCAAAATCCTAACTTATGTACTGACTCCACCCTCCCTGCAGAAGAACGTGAGGTTGTTCCCATGGAAACTGCGTTATTCATGTGAGGTTGCTTTGTTCCAGGTGCTGACGAAGGACCTTGGAGGGAACTCTAAGTGCTCCGAGTTCACGGCTGAGATCTGTCGCCGCATTCAGGATCTGGACTGAGGGCGGGGTCTGTCCTGCAACGACCTCCTGACCGTTCTTCTGTGCTGCTTCAGCCGTGTCGGTCCATTCTTTTCTCACACACTGACAACAGGAAACTGAGTGGAGGTGGAGCTTCATGTCCTGTCCAGCTGATCATGAATGTTCTGTCATCAGAGAAGTACCGACATGCCCGTTCATCTGTGTCCAAATCAGCTTTCGAGTTTGTATGATTTCTGTAATGGCCTTTGACGGGGCGCACTTATTTATTGTTTCTG
Organism: Adrianichthys oophorus; assembly: GCA_036245035.1. Taxonomy (NCBI): domain Eukaryota; kingdom Metazoa; phylum Chordata; class Actinopteri; order Beloniformes; family Adrianichthyidae; genus Adrianichthys; species Adrianichthys oophorus. The sequence continues at coordinate 812,027 of BSAI01000210.1, forward strand.
CTTCCTGTCTGGAGATTCACAAATATATCTTGTACAACCAGACCCATTCTCTGTGTGTTCCTCGCAAAAGCTGCAGATTTCACGTCACCTAAAAATGTCCTGACCTTGATCACGGCTCTTCAGTGTTACCGTGGTTACGGTGCTGAGAGAGGGTTTCTGCATGCATAGATCCATGTTTGACAAAAATAGAAAATTACTTTCAACTTGAACGTAAAATGTTTTAGAACCACAGAAAACCACGTGACCTCCAGATGGAAGCACGCTGAGAAGGGAGTCTGTTCACCAGGCGACCACGAGGTGTCAGTGATTACTGATGTCACAAAGCCCACCTTTCCTCCAAGCGTACTAAGTCTGGCTGAGCGCTGACTTCTGCTGGAAGCCGGACTTTGGGTCGCAGCTGACGAGCTGTCACTCTGTCTCCGGAGAAGAATCCACGAGCGAGGCGCGCCCGCAGAGTTTCAACTGCCCTGCACAACATGAGAATCTTTGTTCTGTTCTTGCAGCAGTTTTCTGATAATAAATGTATTAAAGGATATGAACCAGCTTGAGTTGCCCAACTACCCAGCTCACCGACACTGTAATGTCATTTTATGCAGTGAAATCTGATCACGTCAATGTAACGGGCGTTTCCCACATTTAGCAGGTCCGCAAACGCCTCACTCGTTTTCTGCGTTGTGTTCAGTTTGGAAGGATGAGGTGACTTTGGCTTCACTCTGGTTTATTCTGGCATGAAAAGAAAATAACAAATCCATGACTGCAGGTCTCCAGAACATCACAAACCTGAGCGGACTACTACTGCTGCTCTGTTACCATGGCAACTCACTGCATTTTAAATAGGTAGTCCGCTTTTTATTCAATAAAATTAAGTACTAATATTTGATTAAACGTGTTTCCTTGTTGAGTGAACACTGTCTCAGCGGGTCAAATCCTTTGATGCGTTTATTATCAGATGAACAGACTTCCCGGAAATCAACGCTCTGATGTCATTTTAGGAAAACAAATGGAAGAGTGGCTACAGCTTCAGGAAGCTGGTCACGGTCCTCTGGTGTTGGACACTGGAACGGGACAGTTTTGCAGCTGTTTGACACTCTGCTATGAGAGACTTGATGAGGAAATAATAAAATCTTATGACTAAGTCGCTCAAGGAGGCGGAACACCGCAGTGACAGCTGGTCAGCTGTGACCCAAAGTCCAGCTTCCAGCAGAGGTCAGAGTTCAGCTACATATCTGCTCATTTTATCAACAAAACTCTCTACTGAGGGCTGCACGGTGGCGCAGTGGTTAGCGCTCCTGCCTCACAGCAAGAAGGTTCCCGGTTCAAGTCCTGGCTGGGGGACCCTTCTGTGTGGAGTTTGCATGTTCTCCCCGTGCATGCGTGGGTTTTCTCCGGGTACTCTGGCTTCCTCCCACCGTCCAAAAACATGCTTCATAGGTTAATTGGTTACTCTAAATTGTCTCTAAGTGTGAATGTGAGTGTGTATGGGTGTGTGATTGTGGCCCCTGCGACAGACTGGCGACCTGTCCAGGGGTGTACCCTGCCTTCGCCCATGAGTAGCCGGGTTAGGCTCCGGCAACCCCGTGACCCCGAAAGGGATAAAGCGGTTTGGAAAATGAATGAATGAAAACTCTCTACTGAGAGCTACGGGATCATACTGTGGAACAAAATGAGATCACGTCAGAAGGCGCTCGGCTTCACTGCAGAAAAAGGCAATAAGTTCAGCTCGCCGCGGCTGTGGGTCGCTTCAAATCTCGCGACCAATGAGATTTGAGTCCGGTGTGTCACCGGAAGTGGGTCGGAGCTGTTTGCAGCGCCTGCTGGCTCTCCAGGTCAGAGCACGAACCCTTCAGCTGATCCGGGCCCTTCGGATGAGTGACAGCTGCAGTTCCGGTTCCTCTCCACGGGGGGGCGCCGTGCTGCTGGAGGATGAGGCGGAAGCAGAGCGCCTCTGCTGACGTCACAGCGAGCCGGCAGCATGGCGGCGGTGGACGTGGAGGACGAGAGCCTCCTGGCCTCCATGTTCCGGGTCAGCTTTCCGGACACCTGGAGGGAGAACCCGGACTTCGCCGCCTACCTGTCCGAGCTGAGCGCGTGCGGTGTGGAGGAGCTGAGCCGCGAGCCCGAGCGGCTGGCGGAGGAGCGCGCGCAGATCCTGGAGCAGACGCGCGAGCTCGCCTTCTCCAACTACCAGACCTTCATCCGGACCGCGGACTGCACCGAGATCATCTACAGGGACTTCGGCCGCGTGGAGGCCCGCGTGTCCAGCCTGCTGGAGAAGCTGCCGCGCTTCGGGGAGCGCTGCAGGTGCGTGCGCGCGCGCGCGACAGATCCCGCCGCTGGAAGCGCCCGCGTTCTCAGCGTGTTGGGTTGTCGCTCTGCAGGAGCTTCATGAAGGAGGCGGAGGACATCGCCGCGAGCCGCCGCATGAACAGCCTGACGCTGAACCGCCACACCGAGATCCTGGAGGTCCTGGAGATCCCGCAGCTCATGGACACCTGCGTCCGCAACGGGTACTACGAGGAGGCGCTGGAGCTGGCGGCCTACGTCAAGAGGATGGACAGGAAGCACGCGGGCCTGCAGGTCATCCAGGTGAGTCTGCGCTCGTGGCGGGATGGTACCTGAGTGTTGCTCCCTCTCTGGTGACCCGGTGTTCCGCTGTGTGACCTGCTCTGGTGGATCCGGTGTTTAACGTGTTCATTTTTCTCACGATGAAGAAAAGAAGCATCAACTGCATTTCTGAGTCTTTCTGTGATCACAGAACCGTTTGACAAAGTCCGCTCCATTCTGATGCATTCTGATGCACTTAAACACAGATTCACGGACAGTTGAGCTCAGAAGTTTACAAACCCTTCAGAGAATATGAAGGAGAACCCCAAAGCTTCTCTCCACTCATGGTTAGTGGTTGGGTGAAGACATTTCTTGTTCAACAACAGTGGTAACTCTTTGGAAATGACAACAGAAACTTCCCAAAGTTTCAGAAGTTGACCCAAACCTCGTATTTCCTCCTTTTGCATCACCAACAGTCTGAAGTGGATGAGGTTCTGTATGTTCTCTAACGGTTCTAACAGCAGCCCGTTCTTGGCAGAACACCTCCAGTTCTTTTAAATTCTTCAGCCGTCTTGCTTGAACTGTTTGAGATCTCCTCAATAATACTGAGATGGCCGCTCCAGAACCTTGAACAGGTGGACTTGTGTTTTGGATCGTCGTCATGTTGAAATGTCCAGGTATGTCCCGTGGACAGCGTCCAAGCTGAAGAGTGTCCGTTTTCCTCCAGTATCTTCTGATACGTGCTGCATTCATCTCACCATCAATTCTGATCACGTTTGTAGCTCACGTTTCTGTGCACGTGAGCATGTGTTCTGGTTCTGAAACATCAAACTCTTCCTGATTGATCAGCTGATCCAAAGGGGCTCCTGGCTCCACCACAGGCTTGACGGTCCTCTGGTTCCTCATGTCAGATGTTCTAAACTGAAAATGAGTGAGAAGGTGACGAATGTGAGGAACCCGTTCACAAAACGGTGTTCGTAGCTCAGAACGCTTCAGCTCCAATCAGAACGTGATTTCCTCTGCAGCTCCGCCCCTTTCTCCTCCTCTCCTCTCTTGCAGGGCATCGTGCGTGAGGTTCGTCAGTCCACTCAGCTGATGCTCTCCCAGCTGCTGCAGCAGCTGCGCAGTAACGCCCAGCTGCCCGTGTGTCTGCGCGTCATCGGATACCTGCGGCGGATGGACGTGTTCACGGAGGCGGAGCTTCGGGTCAAGTTCCTGCAGGCGCGCAGCACCTGGCTGCGCTCGGTGCTCGCGGCGATCCCTGATGACGACCCGTACATCCACGTCACCAAAACCATCGAGGCCTGCAGGGTCCACCTGTTTGACATCATCACGCAGTACCGAGCCATCTTCTCTGACGAAGATCCGCTGGCCCCGCCCCCTGCCGGTCAGACGGCGGTGAACGAGGCGGCCATCTTCCACGGGTGGGTGGTTCAGAAGGTGGCGGAGTTCCTGGAGACACTGGAGCGGGACCTGCAGCGGGGCGTGGGGGGCCGTCTGGACTCTCTGCTGGGGCAGTGCATGTACTTCGGCCTGTCCTTCAGCAGGGTGGGGGCAGACTTCCGGGGGCAGCTGGCGCCCATGTTCCAGCGGGTGGCGGCAGACACCTTCCGCAGCGCCGTGCAGGAGGCAGTGGACAAGTTCCAGGAGGACATGAACATGTACACGCTCATCGCGCTTCCCTCTGTGCTGGGCGGGGCCATCCCCCCCACTGTCCCCGGCGTCCAGCCCGGCACCCTGCAGCCCCCGATGGTCCTGCTGGACTTCCCCCCCCTCGCCTGCTTCCTCAACAGCATCCTGAGCGCCTTCAACGACCTGCGGCTCTGCTGCCCCCTCGGCCTGGTGCACGACGTCACGCTCTGCCTGCAGGACGCCGCCCACATGGTGAGAGCAGTCACATGACCAGGGCGGGGTCTTGCATGAACCGCGTTTGCTCCAAAACTGTTTCTGAGATTTTCCATGTTCTTCTTTATCTTGAAGTAAGTCGTTCATGAAAGCGATCGAAGCTTCAGAAGCCTTTTTCTCCTACACTTCCCAGCTCCAGCCACAGGGGGCGCCAGAGAGCTCAGGTCTCATGGTACTCCGGCCCTCAGACCAAATGGGACATTTTTCCTGAATTTCAATTTGAAAGCCAAACATATGGAAGGATTCTTTTTCAGTTGACTGCTGCGCAAACCCAAAGCTCCGCCCCCTCTGGCTCCTGGTGGGTGGTGACTGACCAAACTTTTAAAAAATTGTTGAAGAAAAAACAGATTGTCTCCTTGAGTCTGCTCACGTGTTCTTACAACCAAGTTCCTGAAAACTCGACTTTGGTGGTTTAAACCGGGCCTGAAGCATTCTGAAGCTTGTGGTTCTTCTGAAGGTGACCCATCAGATTCTGGGGTTCCACCGGGCTGAGACCGCGGCGTTCAGCAGCAGGGAGGCGGAGCTCTTCTCTCAGTTCTGCTCAGCGTACGCGGAGGACCTGCTGCCGTTCCTGAACCGCTGCCTGCAGCTGCTCTTCCCACCGGCACAGCTGGCGCTGGTTCTGGGTGAGGACTTGGTGGACCCACTTTGCCATGCTGTTGTTGGTGTTTGCCGGAGCTCAGGTGTTTCTCTCTGCAGGTGTTCCCGCCTCCCAGCTGGTCCGCTTTGGTGGTCTTGGCTGCATCGATGTCGCCGCGGTTCTGCAGCCTCTCCACTTCCTGCTTTCTCAGAAGGAGGAGCCGACGCCGCCAGAGATCACAGTGGATCTGAGCTCACTCACCATAGAGACCAGGCTTTCAGAATCAGAACCGACCCAGTCGAGTCCATCTGACTCTGACCCCGCAGCGGATCTGCAGCCTGAAGAGGAGTGACAGCGCCGTGGTCACATGACCCGCTCTGATCAAGGAATGGAGACGTGCTTGGACTTTAGGGACTCTGCTGTTGGTTTGGTTCTGGTTCTGGTCAGGAGTTTTCTGCTACTTTTCAGATGAAACGTTTTCTTTCAAGGCTTTTATTTTTAAGAACATTTATCAAAAAAAAAAAAAAAACTTAAAACATTAAAAACAAATCGATTTAAATGAAATGTTCAAACATTTTCTAGAGGAAGATTGTTGGAACCGTTGTCATGGCAACAAGAACCAATAAAGCTTAAACATGTATTCTGAGCCTTTTTAAAATCATCTTCACATGTGCTTTGAGTTTTGAAATTGTTCTGTTGTGGAGACATGAAGCTACATAAGCCCTGCCTCCTCAATTTGATCCATTGACTGTATATAGAGAACTGGACTGGGTGGCTGTGATATCCATAGAAAAGGCCTCATCTCCAGCTCCAGCAAGCTAAAGCCCCGCAGACGCTAAAGTTCTGACTGCAAAGTTTTTGTGGGAGAAACGCTGCTGAGGCCGGCTCTAGGATGACGTCATAAAATGACCACGAGGGAAATGCGGAGCCTCAGAGATTGAGGCGTCTTCCTTTTGGGTATGAAAAAGCTCCCAAAAAGAACTCTCCTCATAAATGCTGTGTTCTTTGGTGTGCCAAAGGTAATCTATGATCATCTACGTGGTATTTCCTCTGAAAGGCTATAGAAAAGCGCGGCATAGGACCTTCAATTGAAACCAGGATTGTGTTTGCTTTGATCTGGTGTTTTTATGGAGTTTTGACCTTTTCGTTGTTTGTAATGTTCGGCGTCTCGTCTGCCGGCGGTCATTTGAAAGCGCCGTAGAAACTAACTTGAGAACTCTAATTAGAAAACCTAAAAACCTTTCAATCTTTAGAAACCGGAGAACAAAAAAACCTGCCGTCAAGCCTCGTGGTCACGTTCGCGAAGGCACGTTTCTTCTTTGGGGGCACCATCTTGGCAGGATATGATGTTTTGAGAAATGGGCGGGGCACACATGCCTGTCAGAGGGCTGAACACGCCCCCTTGAATTGTTGGCTCCAGATGGATGAAGCACGCCCTCTAATGGACAGCTGCAGAACCGACCCGCTTCCAGTTAGCTTGGATTTTCTGTTCTGCCTCCAGAGGACGTTGAAGTTATGCAGCTTTTAGCTCCGCCCCCTGTGACCCACACAGCCCGCGGTGGTGTTTGATGTTTATTAGATGACTCTACAGACAGATGACAGACTGACCCGCTGGACTCCAGCTCCGTTAAACCGCTCATTTCTCCTAAAAATGCGTAAAGTTCTGGTTCTGCTCAACGGACTCTGAACATCCATCACTTTTTCTTGACAAACTTTTGGCGGGCGGTGTTGGGATTGGCCCGCCTCCTACCACCGCCACACTGCCCGTCTCTGATCTGCCGGTTGGCGGCGCGACTGTAGACGTCGTTCTGGCAGAACGGGGAGGATCCGGCCACATAGTCCGGGTCGAAGACGTCGGTCTTCTGGCGGGCCTTCCTGGAGAGGCGCTGCTGTGGGAAGCGCTGGTCCTCCACCAGGTGGGGGTTATTTCCGTGTTTCCCGCCCTGAGGCAGAGGCAGCGAGTGCTGCAACACAAACGGGTCACATGACTTCCAACCACACAAGCCCCTCCCACCCCACCTCTCACCCGCAGTCCTCTGGAGTTCAGAACTTTCGGGTTTCTGGAGAAATGCATCTTCATGGTTCCGTCGTCGTTCAGCGTCACCGCCACCTTCTTCAGGGTTCTGTTCCCACAGTGTGGACAGAACATCTTCGCCATGCTGCTGGTCGTCCTGCAAACAAAGACCTGCTTCAGAACCCGCCAGTTCTCCTCACGGGTTCGTTGTGGGCGGGGAGCTGACCTGAAGCAGGCGTGACACCTCAGGACGTAGTTCCTCGCCTGTTTGATCACCATCCCGCTGACGGAGAGAACGTGGAGGCCCATCTGGATCAGAACGTTCTGGAAACACACGGGCTGGTGTGAACACAGCTCATGTGCTCCGGACAACAGAACGACTGTTGAGACTTCAGCAGACAGGAAACCAGCTGCTGTTCTCCACCAGCAGAACCGGAACCTTTCACTCCTGAAGATGCTGGTTCTGGATTCTGCCCAGCAGCTCTCTTGAACAACCTTTACGGTCTAGAACTCTGCTTAAATATCAACCAGAACCCCACCAGAACACGACTGAACAGGACGCACCTGCATGGCAAAGTCGGTGGTCAAACATCCAACTGTGACATCAGCAGGAGCCGCCCAATCAGCAGACTCCATCTTAACCTGTCTGATGTTACTGGGGGTGATCCAGCCCCCGCCATCAGGCTCCTCCTCTTCTGGCTCGTTCTCTTTGTCCTCGTCATCTGATTGGTCCCCAGATGAAGGGTCTGAGCGTGTGGCTCCACCTTCACCCTGTGAGGAGGAAACATCTTACTGGAGGAGGTGCTGGTGGCGTGGGGTTCTGTTGGTAACCCTCACTAACCAGTAGGGCCAGCAGCTCGTCGCTGATGATGGGCGTCGGCTCCCTCCAGAACTGAAAGCTGTTGAAACGCTCGCCGTCCCCCGCCGCGGTCTGTCCGTCTGTCTGTTTGTCATGTGACTCCTCCAGCGGACTCTGAAGGAGCAGCAGCAACACTGCATGTTGACAAAACCCACAGCGCTCCGGGGAGGCGCTCCCCGCTGACACTCACCAGTAACGCCAGCAGGTCGTTGTCGAGCGGCGCCACGGGTTCCCTCCAGAACTGGAAGCTGTTGAAGCGCTCGCCGTCTCTGTGGTTGTGAGTCTGAGTGTTTGCAGCGTCTGCTGGCTTCTGAGGAGAAGGAGACGACAAGACGAACTCCTGAGGAGACCCAGACGTCTGCGGCGACGCCTGGGGCTCCAACTCTCCTTACCTTAGAGGGAAAGTGGAAGCCGGCGACATCGACCGGAGTCTCCGGGTGGCGCTGTGTGCTCTGAATGTTCACCTGCAGCATTGGCTCCTCCCTCAGGTGCTGTGCCCCCCCGTGCTCCAGCTGCAGCTGGTAGGTCAGAGCCAGAACGCGGATGTCGGTGGCAGAAAGGCTCGGGTAGTCTCCGGTCTTCTTGGAGAACTCGGTCACTGGAGAACGTCAGAGAGAACCTCTTTAGAACGAAGCTACAAACCCGTCCAGCCGGAGCAGAGCGGTACATTGAGTCTGTGGGCGTGGTCAGACAGGACATCAAAGAAAGTAGTTTACACTGATGAAGGTCAGAGGTCATCTGCCTCCCTAAGGATAAAAGTGAAAATTCACAGCTTCAAAGGTTTCCATCGAAGCAACAATCTCCATGGCAACGGAGGCAGGGGCGGGGTCAAAGGTCTGTTTTCAGAACTGTGATGCGTTCAGGTGCAGTCTGTGTGAAACTGCCATGTTTTGAAGGTGCGTTCAGGTGTCACCGTGTCTGACGTGCTCCGGGTGCGGCTCCCTGAAGTGCAGCTGGAACGGCAGCACGGCCAGGCTCCTCCGGGTCTCCTTGTCCCGGATCTCGTCCACCACATCCCGCAGCGTGTAGATGTTCGCTCCGATCTCCTGGAACACAGATCGATGCCTCACATCCACACATAACCCGGAAGCTGCTCTTTCCCCGGTCGGTCTCTCCGCCTCTCCCGCTGACCTGCAGACCTTCTCACCTGTCCGCGGGTCACGTGTTCTCACCTGTAGAGCTGCTCTCTTCAGAAACGCTCCGGCATCAGCGACAACATGCTCCACCAGCGTCGGCGCCATCTTGTTAATCGAGCAGCCACATCAACGACCAATCACCGGGCAGCGCTTCTTCTTCGCGTGTGTTAATGGCGGGTGGCATCAACGTCAAGGTGCATTTCCGCCCCAACTGTGTAGGAGTGTGAGTCGGGGGGGGGGACTGACGAGTGAACCTTCATCCCATCACTCCTCAGTGACACAAACGTGCTCCGCTGATTCCTCCTCTTCTTCACTGATTCTTCCTCTCCGCTGATTCTTCCTCTTCTTCACGGATTCCTCCTCTTCTTCACTGATTCTTCCTCTTCTTCACTGATTCCTCCTCTTCTTCACTGATTCCTCCTCTTCTTCA
>BSAI01000210.1:824027-846860 GCA_036245035.1 Adrianichthys oophorus
GTGTGTGTGTGTGTGTGTGTTTGTTGTATGCGTGTGTTTGTGTGTGTGTGTGTGTGTTTGTTGTATGCGTGTGTGTGTGGGTGTTTGTTGTATGCGTGTGTGTGTGTGTGTGTTTGTTGTATGCGTGTGTGTGTGTGTGTTTGTTGTATGCGTGTGTTTGTGTGTGTGGGTGTTTGTTGTATGCGTGTTTGTTGTATGCGTGTGTGTTTGTGCGTGTTTCAGAGTAACCAGCGGGTGGACTTGTACTCGTGGAGGGACGGCTGTGGGGAGGCCCACTCCTCCCTGCAGGGACACACCCGCGTCATCAGGTAGAGCAGCGACACACCTGTCTGCAGGTGAACCGGCTTGGTCTCACTCGGGTCCGTTTGTGTCCTCAGCGATCTGGACTGGTCCTGGTTTGATTCAGAGCTCCTGGTCACCAGCTCTGTGGACACGTACATCTACATCTGGGACACCAGGTCAGTGTGTACGTCTTAATGTGTCCGTCTGTTTTTTTAGGAGGTTTTCCTCTGTGGGAGGAGGAGGGTCTGAGGGCAGAATGCCAGTTTAGTTTATCAACAGCTGTTGTTTCTGTTCAATCACTGCCTTTATGTTTTTCTATCACTCCTGGTGTGAAGCCCGTGGAGACGGCTGTGTTATGGTACCGGGCTCCCGTTCATACATTGACCTGAAGGGATTCTGTCTGGTTTCTGCAGAGACGCTCGTAAACCCGTGGTGGCGCTGTCTGCTGTTGGTGAGAGCTGTAATCTGGGAGAAACGGCGCAGATCATCTGGATCATTGATCTGAACTCTGATGGTTTTAGATTTTTGAAGGTCGCTCTGTCTCTGAGCTGATTGGGTGTTTGTGTTCTGCAGCCGGGGCGTCTCAGGTGAAGTGGAACCGGAAGAACCAGAACCTGCTGGCCTCCAGCCACGATGGAGATGTTCGGATCTGGGATAAAAGAGTGAGTTGTGCTTGGCGTCTTCTCCCCTCGTGAGTCCTCCTGGATCCTCTTTCTGGTGTCTCCTCTGTACAGAAACCCAACACGGCGGTGGAGTACGTGGCCGCTCACCTGTCCAAGATCCACGGCCTGGACTGGCACCCGGACAGCGAGTTTGTCTTTGCCACGTCCAGTCAGGACAACTCAGTGAGGGTGAGACCTGCAGCCCGTCCAGACAGTAAGCCGGTTTCTCCTGAGGCCACAGAGAGGAGCAATAATGCTGACTTTTGTGCAGTTTTGGGATTTCCGACAGCCCAGGAAGTACCTGAACATCCTGTCCTGCCAGGTACCGGTGTGGAAAGCCCGCTACACGGTTAGTCCTCAGAGAACAACATCAACTCTGCAAGTCTAGAATAAAGACGCTTCTTTTCTGACTGATATTTAAAATGCGATTCAGAAAAAAAAAATGAGACGAGGCGCCGCGACGTTTTCATGTTCAGACTTTCCTTCATTTGCAGCCGTTCTCCAACGGGCTGGTCACTGTGATGGTTCCTCAGCTCAGGAGGGAGAACAGCCTGCTGCTGTGGAGCACACTTGACCTCAACAGCCCCGTGCACGCCTTCGTCGGACATGATGACGTGGTTCTGGAGTTCCAGTGGAGGCCGCAAAAAGCAGGTGGCGCCCTGATGACCTGACAGCTGCAGATGGAACATGAGCAGGAACCGAACGCAACTTCTGACAAAGCCAAGGGCTTTATCAAACTTATTGATAAAAGCTGTGAAAAGTATTTTAATTTGATGAAAGTCTGATTGTTGGCTGTGAACAACTGAACTTATGCAACTTGATGGTTTCTATGGAGACCATTTTGGCAGGAAATGACATCACGAATGTAACATTAACCAGAGTTGACCGTTGGCTTCTCTGTGTGCTGTCGGTGCTGCTTCAGGCTCCAAGGACTTCCAGCTGGTCACCTGGTCCAGAGATCAGACTCTGAGGATCTGGAGGGTGGACCCTCAGCTGCAGAAGGTCAGCTCCACTCAGACCTGCTCGAGCAGCGCCAGCGGGCTCCGGCTCCATGGTGTTTGTTTGGTTTTTGCAGCTGTGCGTCAGTGACGGGGTGGAGGACCTGATGGAGGGGATGTCTCTCACCGGGGAGACGGAGAAATCTCCGTCATCTCAGGGGCCTGGGGGTCAGCTCAGCGGAGGCGGAGATGTTCTTCTGGGTGAGACAGATGGAGCTCAGGAGAATCATGAGGCGTTTCACTCATGGAAGTCCTTGATGGAGACTCTGAGCCTGCACTGACTGGTGTTTGTCGGTGGTCCTCAGACCAGGGTGGCTCGCAGAGCTCTGGGACTCGTCAGGACTTGGCTCCGGGTTCAGGTCTGACTCAGACTCTGCAACAGGAGTTCTCTCTGGTCAACCAGCAGATCAGAAATGTGAACATGGAGGTGAGTCAGTTTGTCATCAGTCTGCTTCCTCTGTGGCCCTTCAAAGTAAAAGCTGAGATCCTGGATGGTAACTCCAGTTTGCGGTGTGCAGATGGACGCCATGAACCGCAGCTGTGTGGTGTCGGCGCACTTCGGCAGCCATCAGGTTCATCTGGTGGTCAAGTTTCCTGATCAGTATCCCAACAATGCTGCTCCCACCTTCCAGTTCGTCTCCCCCACAACCATCTCATCCACCATGAAGACCAAGATCCAGAAGGTGCAGCAGGACGTCTTTCTCAGACGCTGAAGAGCCTCAGAATCTGGAGATTGACGGGTTTCTGTTTCTGCTCAGATCCTGAGGGACACGTCTCTCCAGAAGGTGAAGAGGAACTTAAACTGTCTGGAGCCGTGTGTCCGACAGCTCGTGTCCTGCCTGGAGTCTGATATGGTGAGAAGTTGGAACCTATTCAGACTTGATCCTGAACCTTCAGCAGCCTTTCTGGTTCTCACGTCTTCTTTCAGACGCAGGAGAACAGCCCAACATCCGGTCCCTTTGTGCTGCCTAACCCGGTCACGCCGTCGCTGCAGGCTTTTCCTCGAGTCAGCAACACCTACGGCTCCTACCAGGTCAGGAACCTTCAGCTGAAGACCATGCTGGGTTTTAGCTGACGTCCTCTTGTCGTCGTGTTGTTTCCAGGATGCCAACATCCCGTTCCCTCGTACGTCTGGCGCTCGCTTCTGTGGAACCGGCTGTCTTGTTTACTTCACACGGCCAATCAGCATGCACCGCTCGGCGCCTGCTATAGAGCCCACCCCCAGGTAAACAACGCCAAGGCAGCAGATAGCAGTGTGTCTGAGGACATGAGCAGGACAACTGGTGCTTCCTGCCACAGTCACCACAGACCTCCCAGGGTTTGTGGTTTGATTCCCAGCTTGTCAGAGTGTCCTTGGGCAAAACTATTGAGTTTGCTAAAGCGGTACAGTGTGTGAAAGTTTAAAGGCAGCAGATAGAAAAGCTCTGAATAGATGCTGACTGTTTTCTGTGAGCTGAATCTGAGCGTGACCTCTGACCTTTGTGAAAGGCTGCAGGTCACGCCCAGGAAAAGGTTTGGATGAGGAAGCTGTCCTCTAAGCTGAGGAGCATCATCTGTTACTCATTGTGTTTTTGCGTTCAGGTCCCTGTCGGCGCTGTCGGCCTATCACAGCGGAGTTCTGACCCCAATGAAGATGCGCTCCGAGTCCCAGAGCACCCTGCGGCTGTACAGCGGCAGCCCCACTCGCTCCGACAAAGACACCGTCTCCATCTCCTCCTTCTACTATAAAGAACGGGTGAGGCGCACCATCACATGACCCAGCTGCAGCTCCTGACGGCCGCTGCTGGATTTTACTCTCCTTTTTCTGTCCTCCACGCCCACATCGCCATACGATGACATGAAGGTTCCACTCAGACAGGCCGGTGGATTCGGTGGAAGGCACATCTGATTCCATGTTAAAGTCACCAGTTGCCTTGGCAACAGGATGTAAGAAGCACATGTCTATACAGTGTGCAGTCCAGCACAAACTTGACCTTTATTGAAACACGGCGTTTCTACTTGTAAAACGCTTTTTATCTTCATTAAAGCCCAAAGCGCGTTACAGTCACATCCGCCCAGAACACACATTCACACGCTGATGGCTCCACTGTTATGCACCAGCAGTAGTAATGCAGTGCCTTGCACAAGGACACTTTGACACATGGGGGGCAGAGCAGGAACCGAACTTGCAATCTTCCAGTCAGAGGTGGACCGCTCTACCTCAGCAGACGGAGCTTCCTCCCCTTTGGTGTTCAAACCTGGTCTCCATGAGGAGAAGTAGCTCAGCGTTGAGTTCCTCCAGGATGGTTGACCCCCCAGGAGAGAAGCTGCTTTCTGCTGCATGTTTGACAGCCGGGGGTGGGGGGTGCACGATCCTCAGTGACCCTGGAAACGCAGCCCCCATCATTCAAAAGAAAAGGCTCCGAGAGCTGACCCCTCCTGTGGGAGGGGCTCTTCAGCACACACACCCCCACTTCAAGACCATGAAAACGGCTGCTAACCCCTCCCTCCAGCTGCATGTCCTGGTGGGTTTATGGTTCTGCTGAACTCTGCTGTTTGTTGGCATGTCGGGACGGGTAGAGACCAGCTCCAGTCCGGGACCGCTGGTCTCATCACATCGGCCCCCCCCGAGGTCTGGGGTCAGACACCGTCATGCTGGACGCAGAACCAGAATCCAGCTTTACTCGCTGCGCGGAAGAAGCTGAAGGTCTGACCTCCACTAAAGCAAAGGCGAGGCGGACCGTGTGGAGCTCGGTTCGGCTTCAGCCGGTTCTGTTGAACCTTTCTGACGGTGGTTTGTGTCTCTGACTGCTGGAGGTCCGGATGGGTCCACCGCGTTCTGTCAGAGGTTTTCAGCTCCGTCTTCCTGCAGTTTATTGAACTGTTTCTGTCACGAAGGACGAGGATGAGGAGCAGGAGCAGGTCCCGGCAGACGTTCCCGTCTTCCTCCCTCTGGCTGCCTCCCTGATTGGCTTTGTTTTGTCTTTTTTTCATTTGTTTGGCGTTTTCTCTCTGGCCAATCACCTGCCCACCTGCTGCTGTGGGCCAAACCTCCTTCCTGCCCTCGTCCAATCAGAAGCTCCCAGTGTCCACCTGTCGCCGCTGGTCTGTCCAAACCCTCTATGATTGGCCGGTACTGAGCCTGATCTGTCCTCTGAGCTCCGCCTTCATCCGCGCACGTCATCGCTGCATCGTTTTTGTTGTGCATGATAGCTCCTCCCCTGACTCCTCCCTCGACTAACAGCCTCAAGCTAATCTTTCGGGACTTGAGCTGAACCGTTGTCACTTCAGTGGAAACTCTGGAAGTGAACAACAGTTTTGGAGACGTTCAGGTGGAGCATCAACCAAACCGGAAGAGGAGCTTCAGCTGAAGCTCTGACAGAAACCCAAATCAATCAGAGAAATGTGTGAACTTTGACCCCTTTTCTACCAAACATGTCCTGCTGCTGGTTCCAGGCTGGTTCCACTCTACAGCAACACCGGAGCATCTTGGTGGAAAAGGGGGCGTGTTCCATCAGAAGAAGCTCCACGTTGAAGTCCTGCCTTTAAACCTCTTTGGAGTCACAGTTCATCCTTCTAACAGCGCATCGATAACTGCTGTCTGCTCTAATGTCCACTAACCTTCAAGATGTCCAGACGGGTCCAGCAGGACCTCTTCCGGCCGTTCCTGCTGTAATTTGGCTGTTGAAGCGGCGGTGGTGAACTGGGAGCTGCTGTCAGTGTCAGACCATGAATCCGGTCTTCAGCTGCTGAGACCTCCGTCTGAAAGAACGCCGCCTGCTGTTCTGCCTCAGCTTCAGCGTCTGAACCAAATGTTTGTCTGTTAGAAATCACGCCGGTTCAAGACCAAGAGGGAGGGAACGGACTACAGCAACCGGCCCATCAAACTGGCGGGAAAAGTCATCGTCCAGGACATCTCCTGTCTGCTGCCTATCCACAAAACCCTGGGGGAGAACTACATGTAAGACGAAGCCAACAGCACTGTCAGGTTCACCTACAGCGGGTTCCCGAGGGTCTGTGAGGGCCTGGCCGAAACAAGAGAAAACTTGTTTCTCTGTCAGCCCGACTTTAGAATATTACCTCCATCTGTCCATTTTTAACCCTTTTTGGGTCACTGGGCTGCTGGGGCTTATCCCAGAATATTCTAAAATCAGGAGCATCTGTCTCAGGATGACAGAGGAACGAGTCTCAGTTTCTCTGTAAAGCTGCCTCTTTAATTTACTGTAAACATAAAAAATGAACCCAACCCTTATGTTCATATTCATATAGGAACATAAACCGCTGTGAATGGTCCTGTGATGAACTGTCCATGGTGAACCCTGCCTTTGCTCAACAGTAACCGGGTAGGCTCCAGCAACCATGACTTTTTAATAGAAGTCTGTGGGATTTTGGCTTGTTGGAGCCTGCAGGTACTTCCTGTTTGGAACGGCGGGGGGAGGGGTCGTTCAGTCCAGGTCTCATTTACAGTCAAAGGTCCCACGCTTAGCTGGTTCCATCTCGCTTCTGATCAGCTGCATCAGGTGCTTGTCTCCTTAGCACACCTGGGACAGGTGAGTCTGATTATGGAAATCAGGGAGGATGGCCGATCAGTCTGTCAGAAACCTTTGACTTCACCTGAAGTGATGGTTGGTGAAGGTCTCCATGAACTGAACTCCATCTCTGCAGTAAAACACAAAGGCGTGCCTGCAGTCAGAACTCAGGTAAAATGTTCCTCGTACTCTGAGAGCGGCGCTGAACCAAGCGTGTTCTGTCCTCTACAGTCTCAACATGAGCGACATTCAGGAAACCTGCCAGAAGAACGCGGCGGCGGCGCTGGCGGTCGGACGCAGGGACGTGGCGAAGGTTAACTGCCCCCCGTGGTTTCACACAGCCGCAGGTTGTTCAGGTATTTCTGACCCGACTACACCTGTCTGCAGGTCTGGGCTCTGGCCTCCGCAGCCACTAGTCAGGACCTGAGTCCAGATTCAGACCCGGACGCGGAGACACCCTGGGCCAGACACCCGTTTGGGCGCCGCCTCCTGGAGACGCTGTGAGTTCGTTTGCCCGTTTCTTCCTGAAACGGTTTGAGCAGCAGGTTTAGATTTTTTTCTGCCATCAGTTTGGATCACTACAGTCACATGAGTGACGTCCAGACTCTGGCCATGCTGTGCAGCGTGTTCAAGGCCCAAGCTCCGCCCCCAGACTGCAGCTCGCTGTACGGACAGCTGCCACGTTTGGCCTCACATCACCCCCGATATGTGAGTCTGCATCCATCAGCCATCTTGCTCTCTGAAAGGTTTTTTGGAAGATTTGAAAGCGTTGTGGGCGTGGCCTCAGAGAAGGTGGTGAAGCCTAGTGGATGGATGGTTAATTTGAACCTTTTAGCCCCCTCTTTGACCTTCTGTAACTCTTCGACCGTCACCATTCTGAATAAGTAGATCGCAGATCGTAGAGCATCAGTTGTTTAGCTAGTTTTTCTGTAGCTCGTTATTCTCCGGTTCGTTCAGGTGTTTCATGAAGCTTGAAATGGAACGTTAACACAGTTTTGCATCGTTAGGTTCTGCTTTTTTTGGTAAACGGGTTTAGCCTTTTATTGAATGTCAGAATAATTGAGTAGAACCGGTTCCAACAATCAGACTTCATCATCCTCTCTTCACATTCTAGTGTATTTTCCTCTGACAGAATGCTGTGCCGTAACTTGTTTCCACTGTGAAGGATGACCTCAGCGGTTTATGTCTCGAAGAAGTTGACCTTTTCAGGCCCTAAACTTTAGCAGCTGACGGAGCGTGTGAGGATCATCATCATGTCTGATGTCACAGGAAGTGATGCCACATGCCTGTTTTTGCTTTAGTCCAGCTTCACATCCAGCTCCGTCACATCCGGCTCCTGCTCCAGCACCTCCGATTCTATCAATGCCAGCACCTGGACCACAGGTGACGTCGCGGCGCCACTCGCTGGCCGTCCCGTTGGACGTGGTGGTTTGTTCTTAAAGTGTTGATTCCTTCTTGTTTTTCAGTTCGAGATTCTGATCACATCAGCTCCTGGGGGGAGCCCTCGCCAGACGACTACCGCTACGGCGGCCAGGCCTACACAGACCCTCGGGAACGCGAGCAAGACCAGCATGACATGAACAAGAGGTGATGTGGCGCTGTGCGCTGATGGGACGGCCTCTGTAACACCACTGACCTGAGCGTTCTGTTTGTGGCAGGCTGCTGGACCCCGCCAACATGCCGCAGTTTGATGACTTCAAGAAATGTTACGGGGAGATCCTGTACCGCTGGGGCCTGAGAGACAAGAGAGCCGAAGTGTTGAAGTTTGCTTCCTGTCCGCCAGAACCCCACAAAGGCATTGGTACGTTTACTGTCCCGCCGCTTCTGAGCTGTCTCGCCGCATGTCAAAGTAACCCAGAACCCCTCCTGTCCCCTCAGAATTTGGCGTTTACTGCTGCCACTGCCGCAGCCAAGCTCGCGGGACCCAGTGCGCCATCTGCAAGCGCCTCACGTTCCAGTGCGCCATCTGCCACGTGGCCGTCCGCGGATCCTCCAACTTCTGCCTGAGCTGCGGTCACGGAGGCCATACCAACCACATGATGGACTGGTTCCTGCGGCAGGATGAGTGTCCAGCCGGCTGCGGCTGCAACTGCCTGCTGCAGAGCACCTTCTGAAACCATCCACCCAGCAGGACCTGGTGATCATCCCGGTTCTGAAGGGTTCTGGGAGAACTCATCCTTTCACAAGAGTCAGCGTCACATGAATGACCAGTAAGACTTGGCAAAGAAGCTACACGGGTGAAGCAGAAACGGCTAAAGGTGGAGGTTTCAGGCGTTACACCACCTGTGGATCAAGCTTCTCAGTGTGTCGTCACCGGATACGGCGCTGGGTTCTCCAGAGTGTGGAGCATAAAGTCGTGGTTCCAGGCCGTTCAGAAGGAGACTGAAAGCTTGACATGTGGTTTTCTGGAAGTTTCTCTGGAACAGAGCTGTCTTCAGCACAGCTTCATCCACATCCCAGTCTCCAAACGGCACACATGTAAAGACAACCACAGACCAGAAGAACCCTCCATCGTTTCCCTTTTCCTCTGTTGGTATGTGGTCATGGTTTCTCCTTTTACTTAATAAAAGACCTTTTGCATCAGTTCAGATCTTCACTCTAACCTTCTGCTCCTCTCAGCGACGGCCCACCAAGCGCAGCATCGTATGGCTGGAGCTTGAATCAGGATCCGAACTGTACGGCTGGATAGCGCTGATATTGATCGCCATTTTTGTTACACCGCTAATGTTAGGTGTGAGGGGGCTGTAAGCTAGCACGAGAGAGTTTAAACAAAGGGAAAGAAACTGTGTCCTAGAAAACGGCGCAGGTTTTTAGATTTGAGCTAAAGACGGCATCATCATCATTAGAAGACCACTGGGAACGCTTTGGACACGGATCAGAAGATCGGAGTGAGACCTTAACGTTCCACTCCAACCATAGGGGTTTCTTTTGTAAAATGGTTCCCAGTAGTCTGTAAATGATGACTGTGCAGTTGTGTTGTTTTTTAAATATGTGTTTTATACTCGGCGGCAGTCGCTCATTACAAATACATTTCTGGTTTGTGGGCGGGACTGTTGGCTCGAAGCAACCCCGCCCCCTCCCCCGTCACTGGGTGCTGTGTCTCAGCTCTCTCTCTCAGGTTCTCTCACGCCAGCTTATAGCTCCAAGCTAGCATGAGCGGCACAACAGTAATAGCGAGCAATATTTTAATCAATCCAGCCATACAGTTTAGAGCCAGAGGCCAGCTCGGACGAGGACATGAATGCCCACAAGTGGACGGAGGACGCACACGTTTCAGTAACGGCGTCGTTAGCCTGAGCTTTTTCTAGCATCCGCTTTCTGATGCAACGGATTTGAATTAGAAAATACCACATTCATTGGAGCGGATCTTTAAGAAGATTTAGAACCACCTTCTGCTCTGAGCTGTGCTCGAAGAAACATTAAAATCCCTCAAATATGTTTTCATTAGAACCTCAAACTCTCAAACCCGTTTATTGTCGGACTTCATGATTTCAGAAACAGTTCCGAGTTGGATTTTGCTCATCTCAGCTTGTTCACTGACAGAAATCCTCGACATGAATGGTCCCGGTTCGCTCCCCCTCCTCCACTAACAACAAAACCAAACGACGAGCCTCTTTTTACCATTACCATGGCAACCGTAGAGTCATACGCTGCCTTCAGGAGCTTTGGGATTAACCAGTGTTCCTGGAGATCTCCCGCCTCTGAAAATGACTTTATTTCTGTTGAACAGATGAAGACGCATCTGAACAGCAGGAAAACGGATGGATTTCTTTTTACTGATGTCATGTTTCGTTCAGATGAAGAAAAGAGGCTTTCCTGCTGCAGATGTTTGTCTGCTGAACGATGAGCTTCAGAGAATGAGATGTTTTAGTGGATGGGACAGAAAAACAGAAGACTGAACGTTTTTGATGAAAGAGCATCTTTTCTGCTGGGAAGCTGCTCTGTTTCTAAATTTGTGAGGCGAGCAAGCGTGCTGCTGGTTCTGATTTGGTTCTGGTGGTACCAGCAGGTGACGGAACAGGTCTAAGCTGGTGCCTTGTTGTGACCATCTCCACACTGAAGTCCCAGTAAGGAGATCTCAGAGACTAGCTCCAGGGCAGCCATGCTCCTTCATCTCCCGTCGTCTGCGCAGACGGTGGAGCAGAGATGACTGATGTTCATGACAGCTTCTTCTGCAGCTCCTTTTGTTTCCATGGAAACGTAGGTAAAGGTCCAATCACATCTTCAAAGAACATTTTAGACCTTTGAACCGGCTGAAACATTTGAAGGTTTTAAATTAAATTCAGACAAAAACATTTTCTGATTTTTCTTCTGGGTCAGCAGATGATTGACGGCTCTGACCTTCCTCGACTTTATTTGACTCAGAAGCAGAAACCAGAACAAAGTGATGCAGAAGTTTTATTGGAGGTTTTTAGAGGCTGTGGGTCCTCACAGAGGACGTGGTTCTGCTGAATCACCAGCTCTGCTGGGACCTGATGTTCTTCATTCTGGAAGGAGAAGACAGATCTGTTTAACAGGAGCGCCTCCACAGAACCTCTGTGGTTCTGAGTCAAACATGACCAGATCGTGGCGAGTTTTCACTTCAAGGTTCTGAATCTTTTTCCTCGATTGTTTCAGAAAAACTTTGTTACAAAAGTTTGGTTTTAAAGCGGAGCGGCTCCTGCCAATGACCTCTGACCTTTTCAGCAGCAAGTCCGTGGACACGTCTTGGTCTGGGTCGCTGTTCTCAGAGCTACTCTCGGACTCCTTCCTGATCTTCTTCTGCTTCCCTTTCTTCTTCGGTTTCTTTTTCTGCGCAGAACCAACATCTGTCTCAAATGGCTCTTTTCCTGCTGCTTTTCTTTTTCATCTTCTTACCTTCTTCTCCTTTTTGTGTTTGCTCTTCTTCGGCTTCTTCTCTTTGCTCCTCTTCACACGTTTGTCCTCCTGGCTGGGAGGGCAGACGGCTACAGCGCCTCCTGTATCTGAACAGGGAACAACATGAAATACTCGCCCTCCTTTTGACTCGGTGCACAAAAACTTCAACTTGTTCTAAGTCTCATCACTTGATGTTGCCATGGAAACCAACATAGGTCTAAATCAACGTTCACTTCCCGTTTATCACAGCACAGCGTGAACGCTGCGGGAACACACCCTCGTCGAGCACTTACAGATGGCAGCTGAAGGAGGTGGTAGCTTCGGCCCGAACACCTCTTCTTCCTCCTTGGTCTGGGATGAACCTGAGGATCGGAGCAGAGGTGGCTGAGTTCAGAGGTAAAGGAGCTGAAGATGCTGTAGATGAAGAGCTGGAGCACCTGAAGGCTGGCAGGCTGTTGTTTCGGCTGAGGAGGAGGTGCCGGTGCTGATGGAGAACAGGTTCAGAGGTTCAGATTCCAGTTTTGCCTCTTCATCCTGTCGCTCCTCCTCCTCTTCATCGTTGCTCTCAGCCTCTGATGAAGAGGACTTTTCTTCAGAGGAACTAGCAAAAATGGCTTTGAATAGATCCATAGGAGGCCTGCTCTCCTCCTCTTCATCGCCCTTTTCTGACCCCTCTTGATCCTCCGTTCGTGTCTGTAAGGAGAGAATGAGGAGATCAGCTTCATCTTTCCTCCTTCAGCTGCTCAGTTGCTGCGTCTCCAGCAGACCTCAGATCTGATGCTCGTGGCGTCAGGTGTGTCAGATGGTTCTGGTTCTGGCTCTGCGTGGTTCTTAGCAGTGCCGAGCAGATCACTCAGTTTCTCCTTCTTCTCCGCCTCCTCTTTCAACTCAGAAACGTCCCACCTGGACTTCTTCCCCGAATCCGGAGGCTTTGGGGGCGCTGAGGAACCGAGGAACTGTCGTCAGAAACTCGACAAACGCAAAGCCAGCAAATTTTGATTCCAGAGGAAAAGTCTCCGAACGGTTTGATGTCCAAACGCGAGACAATAAAGAACGAACCGCTCAGGAGGAGAAGGGTTTACCAAAGCTGAAACAAAGCTACCGATCCTCTGTGAGGTTAACCTGAAAAGGTTCTGATTGGCTGTTTCCACACAAAGCGGGTTCAGCGGCAGAACCAACAGATGGGGTTCTGCTGACGGGGTGGTTACCTGTCGGCTCTCGGCTCTCAGTCACCGTCAGGAAGTTGAAGACAGAAAACTTGTCTCTCTTCACCTTTGGCAGACCGACCAGACCGCACCTATAGAACCAATCACAGTAGCAATAAGAAGGAAGCGCCTGGTTCTGGACTGTAGGGGGCGGGTGTGAGGTCTTACCCAGGGTAGGGGTCAGGCACGTTGAACCTTTTGCACAGCAGTTTGTCGGGATGCCACTCGAACGTCTCTCTGGTCATTTTTCCAAACATCTTCATCTTGACGACGGCCTGCTTGTCATCCACGTCGCCCTGGAACCCAAACAGAACCGAAATGACATCATCTGACAGCTCCTGGTAGATGACCCCCACTCGAGGACCTGTCCCCACCTCCTGGTCGCGGGCGACCTCCACGGTGTCCTCGTCCTCCTGGTGTTTGGCGTGGGTGAAGCGCGACGACAGCGAGGTGGAGGAGGGCCGGTACAGGATGGAGGCTCGCACAAACTCGTCCCGCTCCCTGCTGCGCTCCCACTCTGTCATGGAGGGGTCCAGACTCTGCTCCAGGGCGTCTGTGGACACAAGTCAGTCTGAACCCCCAAATTAGCTGGACAGACATCTCCATGGAAACCAGTCAAGCACCCTCCCACCTCTGTCCCCCTGTCGGAGCCGGCTCAGGTACAGGTCGTAGCGCGCCTGCTTGCTTGGGTTTTTATCGAAGGGCCTGAAGGTCTGGGAGGGGGGGTGGGCGCCCCTCCAGGCCGCCTGCGCCTCCTGATGCATGGAGGACGGCGTCTGAAGAGAAGGAGCAGGGCTGGACGACAAAGGAGTTAAAACAGAGGGGACTGGGTTTGTGGTGGGTGGAGTCTGGGTGGAGGCAGACTGGGCGGAGGAGCTGCGCAGGCGCAGCAGGCGCTCCCTGTCTTCAGGTTTCAGCAGATCCATGACTGATCTGGGACCTGAACCAGAATCAGTGGTCATCACACCTTCATCAGGTCTTCAGAGATGCCCCGCCCCCTCACATACCTTGAAGGTTGTCCTCTCCCAGCAGTGCCCCCCTCTGACTGGAGTCCAGCTGGTGGCGTCCCCCCTGCTGTGGCTCCTCCTTCACCATGTGACCTTTGGAGGTCTTCAGAGCTTCCGCCAGCGCCGGGCTAACCCCGGAGAGCCTCAGGACGTCCACTTTAGGGCGGAAGTGATGAACCGGATGATAACCTCTGGGCAGCGTGGGCGGCGGGAACAACTGCACAAAGAGGGGCGGGGCAGGGGGTGAAGGAAGTCCCTCAAACCAGAGCCAGACGTCCAGCGGCTCACCTGCTTCTCCTCCAGTGGATTTTGAGCCAGAGTGAAGCCTTCCAGGATCTTCCCGAGGTACGAAGCATCTCTGCTCCTACCTGAAGACACAGTCCGTTCTCACTCGTTCCTGTGAAGTCTTCAGATGTTTCACTGACTGCAGAGACTAAGGAGATGAAGTCAAACCCCAAAGGATTCGTCCCTCTGTCGTCCAGATCGAGTCTGCTTCACTTGGTCCGGATTAAGTCCTGAACCTTGCGTTTGGCCTGTAGGCAGACTACCTTCAACCGGACATTTCTGTTCTGGACCAAAGCTTGGTAACAGAACCACATGACAAAAGATCTCTTCAGTCATTGGCCAGGAATTATGAAGGCGGAGCAAAGAAACGAGAACGAATAATAGAAGTCCTACGCATTGCAATCTTTGTCAGGATAATTCACCGATTCAAACTTTACATTTCACTGACCAATGTTGAACGTCTAAGAACGTCAGGTACAGCACTTTTTACCGCTGCTTTGGTACGGTGGAGGCACGCCGCAAGGCGGTTCCTGAGGAGACGACGGCTAAGAAGGGTACACTGATGCGTGTTTATGACAGATTGTTGGGAAGCCAGTGAGAAGTGATGTGTATCACGCGAAAAGTTGTCTTAATGAACCTGCAACATTTCAATGAGTTGCTGCGTCTCATCGTCGCTCTACTACTTTGTTTACATCTCATAATGCATGGCTACAGTTGTGCCGCTCCGAGCACTGAGCCGATTCAGACTGAGGAAACTGAGCGGAAAGGGGCTCAGGCAGACTGCAAATGAACTGAGACCACCTGGAAAGACGGGTCTGAGAGCGGTTCCTGGTCCCGTACCAGAGTCCAGTTTGGTGTGTTCAGACTGAACATTTGTTCTGGATTACTGGAGGAAACAAACTGTGGTTCACTTTAAACAAACCAAATGTCCAGTCTGAATCCAGCCTCAGAAACAAGACGTTATTCTTTGTGAAACCATCAGAGAAGGTGGTCTGAAGCCAAACCCGAGCCAAATGCTGGATTTTATGGCAGAGAAATGTGAAATATTCAGAATCTACGTAGAACAGGGGCTTTGAGTGGTGAGTCCAAGACAATTGCTGAGATGTACCAACACTGCGTTACAACGGCCGTCAACAGAGTTCCAGAAGACGCTGGTGTTCCTCCAGCAGAAGATCGTTTGAGGCGTGGGAATGGAAATCATTTTCTAGGCACTTTTTCTTGGTTCACCTTATTGCCTCAGAAGAACCTGCTGGGCTGGATGGTTCTGACCAGAGGAACAAACATTTACTTGGTTCCCCACCTGTCTTGTTGGTGTACTGTTGCGGCGCCGTCCAGCCGTACAGGCCGTCTCCAGGCTCCTCCCCCCCCAGAATGGTGTCGTATCTGGACATGGAATCTCTGTGGTAAATGTCCTCGTCATCGTCCTCCAGAGCCCCCACGCCAAAGGCCTGCAGGTCAAAGGTCAGCAGACGATCAACCCCTAACAGGTCTGCATCCTTCAGCTCTTCGGCCCCCGCAGCTCACCTGTCCGGCGACGCCTCCTCTCCTGAAGCCCGTCTGCGAGTCTCCAAACAAACGACTGCCAGTGTCTCCCTGGGGATCGAACAGTTCGATGTGTTGGGCGGCTCCACTGCCCTGCAGCGCCAACCCTGGGTCCAGACCCCGGTACCCCAGACCCTGAAGCCCCGACTTGGGGGTGAAGTCCATAGGCGTCACGTCCTTCGGAGCGTACGTCACGTTTTCTGGAGCGAACTTCTCCTCGTCTTCATCCTGGACCCGCAGAGAGGATGAGGAACCGCGGCCTCATGCTTGTCGTTTAAACTGCTGCACTTACCTCCTCCGAACCAGCAGGGGGCAGCGCACAGCCATACATTTTGGCTCCATCATCTGTCAGGACAAAACAGGGATCCTCACATTTCTCTTTCATCCACGTCAGTCTGACACAAAATCTAACCGTTTATGTCGTCAGAATAAAACCAAAAGAGTTTTGACTCGTTTGTAAATGGCACAAAAGAGGGCGTGGCTTATTTTTTAACAGGAAAGGTTCATTTTCTGGTCCAGAACTGTGGTTTTACAAACTCTCCAGCTGGTCGGTCTCTGTTCTTTTAACAGACAGGAGTTCAGTGACCTCATTTCCTGCTAAAGAGGCGACTGCCAAACAATTAATTTGCTCAACATAACCAGTAAGTCACATGACCTTGCCATTTGTCTGTCAGAGTTTACGGGAATGTGAAGCTCCGCCTTCAAAACCTAGAATTCTAAAAACTAGACCAATAACCAGAGGGAGGAGAACCAAGGAAAGAAGAACCAGAGGGAGGAGGTGCTGTAAGCTTTGTGAGTTCGGAGGAGAACCAAAAATCCACAGCGTGAATGTGAAGAATCAGGAACTATGAAGACGTTTGGAAATGTGATCTGGATAAAGGAGGAGCAGTGAGGAGCAGCAGGGGCTTCTTCACAGATGATCAGCAGACGTTGAGCCACTCTTCTTCTTCCTGCTTAGTTCTGTCCTGCTCAGAGCCCCCTTCATACAATAGCGCCCCCAAATGAGCACCTGTGGTACTGCAGGACTGTTCTAGTCTTTGGTTCTCCTGCTCCTCTTGGTTCTCCTGCTTTCACACTGAGGTGGACTGTGTCCTTGTTAGTTTTTGGTGTTCTGGTTCAAAATCAGTAGAAAGACAGAATTCAGGTCAGAACACAGCACACATACCCGCCTGCTGTCTGCGCGCTTTCCTTTTCACGCGTGGTCCGACCCCCTGACCTTCCCGCCAACCCATCCTCCTCAGGAGCTCCACCCCGATGGATGACCTGACGGACAGACGACAAACGTGAAGTTTGTCTTCAGTTGTTTTCAGTTTTTTAAAGAATTTGAGAAGACTGGTCAGAACTGAACCTCCACCAGGTTAACTGATGCTGAGACCCGGACAGTAAAACTCAGGATTGTGATCATAGATGTGAACATGCAGCTCGCAGGATACAAAATCACAACTGATCTAGAAAATAAAAGCCTTTTAGGAAGTTCATTACGTGATTTTCACACAAATCAACTTTTTAAGTTTTACTAAACTTTAAATGAAATTCATTATTTGCAGGTGGAAATGTTTTCTGCAGACTGGCATTTCCGCTCTGGTCTGCAGAACTCTCCCGGTGATGGTGAGCGTGGCAGTGGCCACCTGGCAGGTGTGATGAGCTCCTCTAGCAGCAGATCTCCGGGGATCAGGGCGGCCTGAGCACCGACCGCTCTCGCCTTGTCCGCCGTCTCATCTCTGCGGCCTGATGCAAACTCGTGGCTGGTGGTGATGTGCCGTGGTGCGATGCCGTGCTCGCTGAAATCCTAAAACAGAGACGCCGTCAGCAGCTCCACCCACTTTATTTAGAAACAACTTCCAGCTTCTCCTGGACCACACAGGCCCCGCCCCCCGGAGGTGGTCATCCCAGGTCATCCGTGACACTCTGCTCAAATGCGCCTTCATACCTCCTCATCCATAAAGTCCTCCGGCCTGGCATGATGCTGATCTGCTTTCTGTTGCCGTGACGACACAAACGTTGACGGCGTCCAGCCTAAAGGATAGATGTAGAAGATGAGGAGACGCGCCGTGAGGCTTGCGGTGGCGGTCAGGTCTGAACACTCACCTTCTTTGGAGCCGACTGTGTTGAAGTACCCAGCCGAGAAGCCGCCGGTGAAGGCCCCGTGGAACCGCTGGTACCGCCCCTTCTCATCTTTGACCGTCTGCTCGTGCAGCGGGACGGGTTTCCTCAGCGGCTCGTCTGCAAACACAGCCCGGGATGAGCAGGAAAAAAGACGGAGGAGAGGAGCAGTTCACGTGCATGCGTGCACTGAGCAGGAGCCACAGCTGAGGAGGAGGAGCAGGAGGAGATGATGAAGCCTCACATGTTGGTCTGGAGCCCTCCTAACCTCACCTGTTCTCCTCTCTGCTACCTGACACCCCAAGACTCAAACCGGAAGTTCCACCTGACGTGAGGACCGTTTTAAGGATGAGCATGGCAGACCCACCCCTCCCCGCGTGAACGCTCCCGAGCGCGTCCCCGTTCACCTGAACCCGCAAGAAAATGTCTAGGTTCCGGTGAACCTCGAACTGGACTCTACCTTCCTCCAGAGGCTCCAGAGGAGTCCCGTAAGTCACGAAGTCCTCCTCGCTGCCACCATCAGACGCCATGTTTTACTCTCCTACGGGATCCGCGGAGGGACACACCGCAGCACGAGAATATTCGGACGGGGGTATCATGACACCTGGCGGTACCAAACAGTAATGACATGGTAGAAAAGCCTGAAATTGAAAAGAAAGTTTGCTTTGTGTTCTTAACGGAAATTATCTTTACATTTAAGATGAATTTAGACGTCCTCTCATTCTTGTACACAGGGCCGTCTGTTTCATATTCATGAGCCTACATTGCACCAACAAGCTGCGTAATGCTTGGTTTTTAACTCATACAGTACATTTTGTGCATTAGTACAAAATACAATTTACACGTGCACAACTTCTAATTACAACAGCTCAAATCCAACAACACGTACAAACCGCGTGTTACGCACACACAAAACGGCATTTACACACAAATCTGATGTGAGACTCTTTTTATGGAGGTCCAGAAGACAACATTTTACATAAATATAGAAGCCAAAAAATTGTTAAGTAAAAGTGTCATTAATTATTTAAAATTGTCATTAAATAAATACAATTAGAATTCAATAGACAAATGGTGAAATATATATATAGTGCAAATTTTAAATAATTAATGACACTTTTATTTAATGCTTTAATGGTGTATATATATTTATTTAATATTGTCTCTTCTGGAGGTCCATTCTTTTCACGTCTGCAAGATTCCTGTGTAAGTGATGCGTTTAAATGCTGCTAGAATGCTGGGCTATCAGAGTTTTCTGATCAGCCACTTGGAACTTAGATTGTGAGATTGACAAAGTACAACACTTTCTTAAACAGAAATGCCTAATTAATACAAAAACATTTAAAGAATCATTTAAAAACACTTGTCCCTGAAGTTTTTTTTCCAGAACTGATTGTTTTTCTACATCTCCTCCACTGACAGCGCCTCAAAAACGGGACGACAGGTCATCATGACCCATCACCCCATGCCAATCATGTCGTGGTAGCTAATGGGCTCAAAGCCCCGCCCCCACGTAAAATTAGGATCAACTCTGAAAACCAAAAGTCTGAAAACTGAAGACTGAAAGCAAAGAGAGAAGTAAAAATAAAAACTCCAAATATAAAACAGCAGCTGTTACTTATTAACACTATGTTCCTTTAGTAACTGTTTTAGATTTATAGTTTTATTCAAGTTTTTCATCTTTATTCAAATTTAAAATACATCAGTTTAAATGTATTGTTTTCTTTTTTCAAATGGTTTAAATTTCTTTTTGAGTTTAAATCAGTTTTCCAATTTTTTATAAAAATTTACAATCAGTTTTTCATGTACTTTAAACTAAAGCACTCTGGAAAGCTCTTCGGTTTTCCAATCAGCCCACTAACACCGAGCGACCCGTTTGGAAGTCTCTGAACCTGTTACCAAACTCACATCATAGAATCTGCTGTCAGAAAAATAGCAGGAAATCAAAACCTGAAGAAAAGAAGAAAGTTCTGATCTGGAGTTCACCAAACTCTCCAGGATTGTTTAAATTCCTTCTAAACTTTCTCCTCAAAGACGGTTCAGTGAAACAGAGTTCACAGCAGGATGGAGTGCCTGACCTTTGACCCCCACGGTGCAGTTCGGTTTGTGACCAGAAAGTGTCAGTGCTGCCTCACGGCGAACAGCTGCAGTCAGTGGGAGGGGCTTGATGATCTCATTGCATTTGAAGTCTGTCTCACCAGCAAACACAGAGTTTTTCAAATGAACACAGATGATCCACGGCGGACCTCAGGATGCCTGCTCCCCCTCAGCGCCTCGGTTCCTCAGTCCAAACCTGATGTTGGAGGAGAAGTTTCACATCCAGAACTTCAACATGAAACATGTTTAGAAAGCGTAAAAAGTCCAATTTGTGTTCATTTAGTTTGGTTCCTGCTCTTTGAGTCCTCTGACAGACGGTCAGCCGGATGGGAGTCCATCAGGGTTCGATTCCGTACCACCTGTACTGTGAAGTTTATGGATTGATAATGCAACTTTTAGATGGCAGCTTTCAGATGACTGAACACAAACATGACCGCTTCTGATCTTGAACCTCAAGATCAGTTCTTTGTTATCTTGTTATCAATCCTATCAGACTTCAGATAGATGGAATGAGATTAAATAATCTCTGATAGAATAATAGTTTGTGACAGGAAATCCCTCCTTCCTGCTTCTTTTGTTTCTTGGGATACTGATGTTGTGAGTAGAACCCGGCGGCTTGTGCAGAACCAGACCCCCACAGGTTCTTATCTGTAAGCTGACAAGAGCCTCATGTCTGTGTTAGTGACAGTACCCCCTGCTGGTTTGTTAGACTTTGCCTTCATCGTGTCTTCATCGGCTCTGAAGTGTCTGGATAATTTGAAAATTGAGGTTTTCACTCAGCCGCATGATAGAAGTTAAAAACATTTAGATCAGACATACAGTATGATGCCCGCCATCCTCTGAGCATCACCATGGCTCCACCTACTTTTATTGAGGCATTGGATTGGTCAGTTTTTAACTTGAATAACTTAAAGAAAAAATATCATGAAAAAACTGAGGATTATCAAGAACATGTTTTAAAAAATATCAGAGCAAGAATAGTTACTCTGACCTATAGAGTGACTATGTCTATTGGAGCTTGGCTTCTAGGAGCCAGCAGGTGCTTCTTGTTTGGAACGCCAGGGAGGTGGGGTCACTTAGTCCAGTTCTCAACGTACAGTCAATGAAGGCAACAGGAAAGTCAACTATTTTAGCAAAGAGATGTGGGACAGAAGAGGAACCAAGACCAAATCAACTGTCCCATAAGGCAGCGGTTTCATGTTTCACATCAATATGTCATGTCAACATTTTCACAAGCGGGCTGGTTTGAGGCTGAAGTTAGTGTCTGGTTTCACTTAGCTTTGAGGGAAAAGCTAAGTGAAAGTCTATTTATCATATTAATATGGTCCAACATGAAATATTGCATAAAAACACTGTTTGTAAAAAACTTTTACAGATCAAGATTTCATAAAACAAAATTTCTTATTTGTGTAAATTTATTTAAGGCTAAATTCAATCGTTTTTTGAAATATTCCATGTTAGCACAGAGAAAAGTCAGCTCAGGTTCTGATTATCCTACAGGCCATAAAGATTCGTGGCAGTTTTTATTACATAAATCTTGACCCGTTGTGTATTTCACACAGGAGTATTTACTGTGCTTAAACAAGTTTTTACAAAACAGACACTTTATTTTTTTGAGTTTTCACCTTTTGTAACATTTTTGCTGGGGGTTTCACTGTCTTTGTATTCTAGATTTTGTGGAGGATTCACGGAAACGTCATCAAGGACTTCCCATGACTTTCCCCTCAACTGTCAATCATAGACTGTAAAAACAATGGAAGAAGCGCGGTGTGACGTCACTTATAGAAAATGCCTTACTTTCAGCTTTATTAAAAAATAAAAACAAACCCTGTCACCCTCAACCTCACCCCAAGCTGGGGTCTTCTACCAGAGTCCTGGGAGCTTGAGGGTCCTGCAGTATCTTATCTGTTTCTAGATCTGCACTTTTCTGGACTGAGATGTCTGAGGTCTTTCCAGGGATCTGCTGTAGCCACTCCTCCAGTTTGGGGGTTACAGCCCCGAGTTCTCCAATGACCACGATCACCACTGTCCCATGCAGGAGGAAAAATCCTCCCGTGAGGATCTGTCCTCCTGCATCCTCTGCTGTCCATTGCCTGAGACATTCACTGAACACACTGTCAGTTGGGGCCTTGATCTTGATGTATTTCTGCATCTTGGATGTTTCATCCTGGATAGTGGCTTCCACGCTCACTAGTCCTCAGCCTCCTTCCTAGCAGCTAGCATACAGTCTCAGAGAGCTGGATGTGGGAAGGAATCCTCCATGTATGGTGAGGAGCTTCTGTGTCTTAACATCCGTGGTCTGTATGTTTTCCTTCCATCTGATTATTCCTGCAGGGTATCTGATGACTGGCAGTGAGGAACTGTTTATTGCCCGGGTCTTGTTCTTATCATTGAGCTCTCAGGACTTGCCGTACTCGTTGGAGGTATTTAACAGTAGAGGTTTTCCTTGTTGCCTGCTCCAGGTTGCCATTTGTCCGTAGAATTCCAAGGTACTTGTTTCTGTCCTCAATGTCTGCTGTTGTTCCTTCTGGGAGTGAGACCCCTTCAGCGTGGACTACCATGCTTCTCTTTGTCACCATCTGATTGCATTTCTAAAGCCTGAATGACATCCTAATGTCAGTGCTGTAGATCCTGGTGGTATGGATCAGGGAATAAATGTCGCGCTCGCTCTTAGCGTATAGCTTGATGTCATCCATGTTTGGCTCCTTTGGAAGCTCTACCAATGCCCTTCTGGAGTGCAGTGAGTTTCTTATGTCAGTCTGCATGGATCATGTCAGGGCCGGTGTTGTCCAGTTCTTCACACCTAACGCTTTTTCTTGGATGTCTGCCACTGTGATGGTTACTGGATTCTGTTCAGGGAGGTTTCTGCGTTCTTTTCTCAGAGAGAGCAGACATTGAACATTGCTGTTGTGTGCTGTCTCTTTCTCACATATACTTTACCAGTACTGTTCAGTTTCCATCCTTGGTGGGTCTGCTCTGCTGTTTTGACCCTGCTGCTGAGCGTACACTTTTGCAGGTTGAGTTCCATACAGTCTGTTTATCCGTCTGACTTCACTGTTTCTTGTTTAACTCTTGAGGCGGCTGCTCGAGGCCAGGAGCCTTTGATTGGCAGTTTCCAGTGCTTCAGACATCGGACTGTATTTCTTAGGCACTTGCTTTTTCATTGCACCTCTTTGGTCCTCCTCTTGTCCTTGGTTCTCCTCCTGTCTTTGGTCCTCCTCCTCTCTGCTGGTTCTCCTCTTGTCTTTGGTTCTCCTCCTGTCTTAGGTTCTCTTCCTGTCTTTGGT
>BSAI01000210.1:846870-864246 GCA_036245035.1 Adrianichthys oophorus
TCCTCCTCTCTGCTGGTTCTCCTCCTGTCCTTGGTCCTCCTCCTCTCCACTTGTTCTCTTGTGTTTATCTAAAATCCAAATGATTCTATACACCCCCTCCCTCCACGACAGACACTCGTTTTTAATGCACACTCCATCTTTGATTGTGTTCATTTTCAGGTTTTTATTTGTTTGGGTGAAAGCTCGTTAAAGTGTATTTGTGGTGAATGTGATGATGTAATGATGTCGGCATGGCAGAAGTGAACCTGAACGTCAACTTGAAGTTTTGATATTACTTGAGTGTAAATGTTAAAAACTCTGAGGTTTCTTTGGACCTTCAGATTTATGGAGTCTGCTGCTTCAAACATGGCGTGACCATGTGAGGTTGCTCGTTTGACTCCGTCCACACATCATCCAGCAGCAGAGGCCTTCGAGTCCAGTCGGTTTCTGGTGACTGACTTCTGCTGTGGGAAAAGTCTGAAGAAAGTTTCTGCAGAAGTCTGAACGTCTGCTGCGTGAGCAGCTGAAGACGAAGACGCCTCCTCTTCCTCGACAGGGTTTCACCTCCTCAGCTCTGGATGTCATCAGGACTCCTCAAACATTAAAGAGCTCATGACTAAAGCATTAGGAGCTGCTTCTGATCCGCCTGCAGGTCTGCATGAGGCAACACGCCGTAACAATGCCAAGATACGCCGCATGAGAGCGAGTGAGAGTAGCGGAGAGAACCAAAAGCCAGGATGAGGAGTAGCAGAGAGGGAGAGGAGAGTAGAGAGAGGAAAGAGTAAAGGAAAAGAACAACAAAGAATGAAGGAAAAGACGGGATAGGAAAAAAAAACAGGAGAAAGAGAGAAGGAAGAGGAAGAAGGAAGGAAAAACAGGAAAGAGATGATAAAGAAATAAGGAAAAAAACAAACGAAAAGAATGAAAGGCAAAAGAAAGGAGAATTTTAACAAACAAACGAAAGATTAAATACAAATATTTAAATGAAATAAAAAAATGAAACAAAATCTGTAAAAAAGTCAGAAACTAAAGTGAGAAAAAGAAAGACTGAGAGTAAGAAGGAGGTGGAGGAGGAACCCGAGGAATAGTGTTGATAAGAGAGCAGGCTGTTCCATTCTGTTCTCATGCCTCCCCCTGCTGCTGCTTTGAAAAGCAAACTCCCTGACACAGACCAGAACCAGAACCTGGACCCCGCAGATCTGGATCAGTGCTGGATTCTGCTAAAGCTGCAGCTTTGATCTGCTCTTCATCATCAGAACATCCCCCACAAAAACCAGCAAACGCACGCAAAACAGGCCAGAACCAATCCAGACCCGGGAAGAGGAGGCTGGCCAGAGCGAGATGGAGAGAATTCAGAGGGAAAGAGGAGGCTTAAAAAACGAGAGTGACGAAGAGACGCAGGAGAGGAGGAGTCTGAGTTCTCATCAGGTTCTAGTCGGTGAGGATCAGGAGTTGTGGTTCTTGGCTGACTTCAACTGAGTGCATTTGTTCACTTCGGTTCACCTTTGGGGTCACACTAAAGCCAACAAATCCCGTCCTTCCTGATTATTCTCGATTTGCTGAGGCCCCGCCCTCAAAGGTTACCTGAGGTCCAGGTTAAGGTTTTCACAGAAGGCGTGTCCTCCATGAGCCGGCCACAATCTTATGCCGGGCTGGATCTGTGAAAATGTCACCCAAACAAACAGAGCTCTGTGAGTTCCCATCAGTCCCTGCGGTCACATGCTACCTGCCCTCACTTTCCTGAAGATTAGCCCGTAGGGGATAATCATAGCTTTTGTGCTGCACACGCTTCCAACGGTAAAACACGGCGCCCAAAGCTGATGAGGAATGAGATGGTAATCAGCCCCACCCCCCGCCCAGACCTGAAGCTCATGTCACTGTTCCTGAGAAGGTGTTCTGAGGAGAACATGCTCCTCTGGAGCCCACCGGAGGCTCATAGCCAGTCCGGCGTGAAGGCCAGAAGCAACGACTTGTGCAGGAATTGCTGAACATCCCATAATACTCCAGCCTGTGCTGGAAGCAATAACTCTGTCATCTGCTGCATGAAATGATGAAGTCCTTAAAAAAATCAATATGGCTGTCGTCCAAAGCAAGTATTCAGGCTGCTGCAGAACCGCAGACCAGACCCAGTCTGAGCTGCAGCTCAACAGCTGTTCATAGTTCTCAGTCTCATTGCGAGTGCAGCGCCCCCTAGAGGGCAGAAAGCAGGCATTTTCTGCCCCCACCAGATTTTAAGGATGTTCCTGTTTTTCAGAGATGACTGATGGTTCTTGTTCCGTCAGAGGAATCCATCATGGAGGAGGATCAGAACTCTGTTTTAAAAACATTCTGTCCAAGAAAGCAACTCTGGAGAAAAGAAGGCCAGAGATTTTTGACTGAACAGGCCGGAGCCCAAAATAACATTCATTTGTTAATGTAGGAGAAGAGAAAACGTGTATTTTTAGATCTGGTGTGATCTGACCAATCATATCATGACGTTTAGATTTAACCATCACAACAGTCTAAGGAAAGAAAACTAGAGGATCTCACTACGAAGTCCCGCTGCGATCATCTTCTGATCTGTTTCCAAAGTGATGATGACGCTGTTTTCAGTCACAATCTAAAAACTTGTGTCGTTTTCTAGAACATACTTTCTGCAGAACAGCAGGTCATTAGAAATTCACCTCTGAGTTGTGGGCGGGACTGTTGGTGTAGAGTAATTCTGCAATCATTTCTCATCTTCCTTTTGTGTACATTCTCTCCTGCTAGCTAATATTGGCGGTGCAACAAAAATGTCGAGCAATATGGGAGCTATCCAACCGTTTTTATGAAGGGATGAGGAGATGAGAAGAAACCTGCAGGTATGAGGAGGCATCTCCTCTGTGATATCCGGGCAAACCCTCACAGAATGCAGCTGTTTAGCAAAAAGTGCAACAAGAACACAAAGAAACAAAAAAACTGCACTCTGTCGATGAGAAACCTGTGAGGGTTCTGTCCGAGCATCAAACTAGACATAAAATTGCTTTGTGTAGACTTGTGTGTTTTTTAAATGTATTAACTTCTTGACACAACCATCTGGATTTCTCCTCTTCAGCCAGAACCAGGTCTCTCGCCAGAACAACGGCTTTAAGTTCCATCCTTCTCGGTCTGATGCCCTTTTCTCAGTCTGGATGTGGAACCTGCAGTTGGAAGCGGTGAGTTCTGATGAAGTCTGACCTTCAGCCCTTCGTTAACATTCCTCCAGTTGGGTCTTTTTTTGAGCTCCTTCATGTTCATGTTGATCGTAAGGACAAAGAACTTTCATCTTCAAGTGTTTCTCAAAGTACTGCCCTCAACCCTCACTGTTTTCAGGTAATCAGCTTTATCTGGAAGCCACAGCAGAAGACGGTGACAGCAAAGATGATACCCGGTTCCATCTGAACCCTGACGTGATCCTATTTATGAAGGACAAAGTTCCAAAACGCTGCACCCTCAGAAGCATCAGAGGTTCTGTGTTCCTGAGGAGAAAGTGAAGTCTTTATCCGTCTCCTGTCTCCTCTCTTCTGTCTTTAGCGGCTCAGTAATTGGAATAAAATGTTTACTTCATGATCTGGAAATGGTTATATAGAATATGAAGCAGACTTTTCTCCTCTTGAGAAGACAAGGGAGGCTTGAGTTAATTATTTCCTGGAGTCTCTTCATCAGTTTTTGTGGAAAACATAAACCTAAACATCCTAAACATCTACTTTAGCCTGGTTAAGAAACTGCAAGCATTGATTTGATCAGTTCTGAATCAGCAGAACATTTCTCAGCTGGGTTTGCTGCAGATTCTGCAGACATTTGATCCTTTGGTCTTCTGCTTTACATGAATATCAGCTCAAACGCTGTGATGCTGCTCATCTCTCATGGTGCCGAGTGTCTGCAGATGATCAGGCGATGATGGTAGCTCCAGCCTCTTGTTCTCTGTGGAGAGCTGGGATTTAGAGGGAGGAGCCTAAAGCAGGTCAGAAATAACACCTCAGCGCTGTGGGTCATCCGCCATACAACACCAAAACGACAAGAAGAAGCAGGAAAATGCAATTGATCCGATAATTGACAAAGTTAGTGTCGGTCCAAGTGTTCCACTGTCTACAATTCCTCCTTGGTTTATGGGAGGTTGTTTAGTTGATTTTACATGTTTGAGTAAGAGAGACGGATTTGTTAAAGCTCATATAGTACATAATTATATTGACGACCATCACGGTGATGTGAAAGTTTTACCCGGATGCATCAGTTCTAAAGACACAGGAGTTGCATTTGTGATCCCTGAATTCAACATAACAGTTTAAAAGAAAATTGACAGTAAGATGTCGGTGTTCACAGTGGAAATGGTGGCAATACTGTTAGCGCTGCAGTGGGTGGAGGAACTCAGACCAAGTAGGAACTTCATTTGCTCGGACTCAAGTTCTTTGCTGTTCAGGGAGTAGACCTGACATGTTATTAGAGATCCAGCAAACCATCTGCAGATGACATTCGATGGGACTCATAGCGTCTTTCTTATGGATACCAGCTCATGCTGGTATTAGAGGGAACAAGTTGGCAGAAAAGAATGCTAAATTAGCAGCCACAAAAGAAAATTTGGATTTATTCATAGATTTTAGTTGGGCAGAAATTACAAATTGAATTGAGAGAAAACTATTAGCCGTTTGGCAAGAGAGGTGGCAGAGGGAGAAGACAGGGAGGTGCTTTTACAACGTGAAGAGAACGGTTGGGGAGACGGAAGGTGAGGAAAGGATTAGGAAGGAGGAGGTGGTCCTTTCTCGGTTACCATTTAGACACAAGTCTTAAATACCGTCTTTTTACAATCAGAAAGCATGCAAATGGCATATGGAATTATTGCCAGGATATTGAGACTGCTGAACATTTCATTTTGAAAAGTATTAATCAAATCAAATCAAACTTTATTTATAAAAAGTGCTTCTCATACTTGACGTAACTCCAAGCGCTTTACATTTAAAAACAAAACAAAAGCAAAAACACAATAAAAACCCACCCCACCCGCTCCCCTCCCAACCAAGAACACATACAACCCATGACCCCAAACACAATGAAGAGGATATTAATAAAAAAACTTCTAAAAGAAACTTAATGCTTGTCTCTGCTGTGAGGAAACAATTTTTGGGAATCTTTTCATGCCAGGAGCAGCTCAGTCACAGGAACGCCGCCACAGAACCCATCAGACCGGGACAGCACCGGGGTCCACTCCACAGCTGTGAGGCTGCAATGTAGAACTCCAGCCGCCCAGCAAGGACGACCACTGCAGCAACGACCCCAGACCAAGCCACCAAACCCTGGAACAAAAGATCCCCACAGAAACACCGGGGTTAAAATCATAGTAAAATACTAAAATGAATTTAAAAAACATAAAATAGAAGATAAGATTAAAAGGATACCATAAAATATATAACATTAAATTAATTACATAAAATAATATATGTTTATTAAAACTCATAGAATAAATAAGAAGAAAAGATCAACTAAAAGCCAAATTAAAAAGGCGGGTCTTGAGCCTCTTCTTAAAAACCTCTACAGTCTCTGCAGCCCTGAGGTTCTCCATCAGGCTGTTCAACAGGCGAGGACTGTAGTGGCAGAACGAAGCCTCACCATAGGTTTAGATCCTCACCTTAGGAACAGCTAAAAGGCTGGCACTGGAGGACCTCAGGTCCGCGAGGGTTCATACTTTAAAAATAACTTCAATAAGAAGGCCCAAGACCATTCAAACAAGTATAAACCATTAAAAGAACTTTAAAATCAATTCAGAAACGCACAGGGAGCCAATGCAGCTATTTTACCATGAAGTGGTCTGCAAAATCCTCACATGCAGCATTAGATGATGGCATGGAGGACTTGTTGAAATCTTTGTTTAAAAATCTGTTTAAAAGTCCAAAAATCTGAAAATTATGTGGAACTTTTCTGAAATTGTTTTGTGTGCACAATGTGCACTGTTTTGTATATTTGTTTCCATTTTTAGGAAAGACACGACTGATGTGGAGCATATGAGTTGTGCAGGTGGTAAATGTGTATTGTGTTGCTGTACAGCCCTCGACCCACACAGACCAGGTGATGGCGGTAGTCCTTCAGTTGTTAGCCATCTGCCATAAAACTAGAATAGAAAAAGAAGAAGAAGCAGCAGGTGAGAAACAAAATGGCTGACAGTGCTGCTAACAGTGATGAGTTGCTGTGGAAAAGAGGCAGGATGCTGTGTGGGCGGAGTCAGGTAAGTTCAGTGCTAAATGAAATGCGCTTACTGTTTTTCTTAGTTTGGTTTGAGGGGTTGCTGTTAAAAAATGAGGACTTGTGGGTGTTCTCTGTATTTTGATGAAACACATCCTAAGTTGCTAACAGGCTGGCTTGGGGCCTGCTAGCTGTGCGGCTTTGCTAACCTTGTTAGCTGGGTCTGTAACTTCCTGATTTTAATGTTTTTGTTGGATTTGATGGTTTGACTGTGATTGTTTGGTTGTTGTGTTTTGGGAAAATTGTTACGCTGTGTTTCTTTTGCTTTCTTTTTTTCAACATTTGAATGTGCAAAATGCATTTTATCATGCAGATGCAAAAAAAAACAGTAAAATGCTAAACTGTAAAGTAACCTTGGAACTTTTCTTCAGCTTATTTTCAGCTGTTCTTCAGCATTTCGTCAAATGTGTGAAATATAGAGTTCCTCTAATCTGTCTGAGTCATCTGGTTGACTTTGACATGACTGGGCGTGGCCTGAGGCTGTGGTGGCTTCATCTACTTTGGAGATTTTTTAAAATTCTTTTTCCTTTCAAGTCGTTTTTACATGCCATCTTAACCCTAACCCCAGCTTGTTTTTAACTCTGTTTGTTCTGGGTTAAAGTTCACTTCTGCAACAGCTATGTTCTACAAATAAAGTTGAATTTGAATTATTTTGCAGATTTAATGAAATTAGGATCTTTAATAATAATAAAAACATTTCGTCTCTTGTTTTTTGGCAGCCTAAATCATTCTTCTGTCAGGTCAACGTTTCATTTTTAGTGGTTTTCACTTGTATTGTTTTAATGATCAGTGCTCTTGTTTTATCTTATCTTCTTTCCAACTGTTAACTTTCGCTCAAATGAGATGTTTTTTACAGTTCACAGAGAAAGAATCAAGTTTCTGCTGGGTTCACATAGTTTTGTGGTTGAAAATTTCTCACGTGGCATTAATTGTGACCTTTGGTTCTGTCCAATCACATGAGACTTTAGGGGACAAGTGGTTCTGTCTTGTCTTCATGTACTTGAAGAAGAAAGTCATGAGACTGATTGGACGGGTGGTGCTGGATGTTCCAGCTGCTTTGCTGCAGAACGTCCCTGAGGGTTCAGCATCCTCTCTCCATCTTCTAGGAACCTTTTGTCCTGTTCTGCTTCACTTCCTGGTGTCTGAACCAGGATGGAGCATGAAGGTCGCGGCTCCATCAGGGCTGGGGGGTTCAGAGGTCTGGTGCTGTGGGGCTTTGCAGAGCTGTTCAGATCTTCGGAAAGCTCTTTACGCCTGGCCATGAGAAGCCGGCGGCTTAAAGCAGCTCCAGTTACATAACCGTGAACGATGACGAGCAGCCGCATGCTCCCTAAGAGGATTGTGGGTCTGCACTCTGCAGCCTTTGTTGTTCTCACTTTCTGTTCCTCCGTCCTTCCTTCTGTCCATCATGAGTCTGTCTTCTGAGACCTGAAAGAGGAACAGCTGCTTCCTGCTTCTGGAGTTTAGTGTTTGTGTGGATTTCCCTGTGTCATGATGAGGAAGAGGAGCTCAGAGGTTCAGCATCCGTCTGAGGGTCTGCGATGAAGCAGCTCAGTCGATCCATTCAGAGTTTCACAGAAAATGTTGGAATCAGGAGTGAAGTCTGTCCCAACTTAGTGAAGAATAAAGATCGTCAGAGTTTAGCTGCTGACTCACAAAGCAGATTCAGCGATGAAGCTTCCAGCAGTCTTCCTCTGAAAAGAACCGAGAAAAACAGGTGAAGATATGAGATTTCATCTGTGAAATTCACAAGCAAACTTCATGAACACAAAATAGTAATGAAGAGCAGTCGCTGCAGTGGATGATGGGAAATGTATGCACATAAGATGATAAATGATGCGTTTAAATGCTGCTAGAATGCTGGGCCATCACAGTTTTCTTATCAGCTGATCTGCTGTGTGACGTTCAGCCTCTGCTGAAGGGTTTTGTCACCATCTGATGCAGATGAACTCACAGCAGCTGTCATGGATCAGAGCTTCTCTGCAGGGTGAGTGACAGATGCATGCGCTTGGATCTGCTGTATTTCTCTGGTTTGTGATTCTTCTCCTCCAGTCAGAATTTCAACAATATCACACCCAGAAAACTACGGCCACGTTTTTCTTCTTCAGCTGTAAGGACAACAACTGTAGAAAAGAACTTCCTGAAAGCACAGTGTAATGTTTCAAAGTAACATGTTGACGAACGTCAACAAATGATTTTCCTGTAGCCCATGAGCAAACACTCATGAAATTCAGCTATCCTAGAGTGACCATTGAGGAGAGACGGTGATGGCAACCCTGAGCATGATGTGTTTGCTGAAGAAACTGATCTGAAGGAGTCAGACTCTGAAGATCGTAAAGAAACTGGTACCTGGAGAGCTGAGCGGTCAGGGATGCAATGCCTCACCTGTCATCATGAGCAGCTTACACTAATGATAAAATAAATAAATGTGCTATAAAAGCAGTTCCTGTATGAATGAATCATTTTTATTATCAATGATTTAGTGTTTCGATCTGACATGAAGCTGCACTGCAGAGGGCGCTCAAGAGCTCACGATGTTACTAAAATTTAACTGTGAAAAAGCAGAGAACCGCTGTCAGGATCCGGGTTTTTATTCATCTGACTCGTTATTGTCTAGTTTTAGCATATGAAACATTCATGTTCCTGATCCTCTGCTGTTCCTTAAATGTTTGTTCATCACATGTCATTATCAAACGGTTCTTTTTCATTATTTTTACTGTTTCTGTTTTAACTTAATAAAACACTTTCCCACTTCCACTGACTGGAAACAGAAAGGTCTTCAAAAAGACCTTCAGATCTCTTCAGAAAGATGAACTTGTGAGTGACAACTTTGCTTGTGGACAGAAGAAAAACCAAGGGTATCTCATCATCTTCAAACATGATTCTTCTTTGTTTAGTTTTTAAGGTTTCAGGTATTCACCAGAAAGAAGCAGAACTGAGGCTGAGTGGTGACAGAGAATCATAAAAAATCTAGAAATCAAACTGCAACAGAAATGAACCTTCATGAAGCAAAGAGAAGCTAGAACTCAGGATCTGCTTGCTGCTGAGATCAAATGGACATGAAGACGCCTTCGCTCTTTTTTGGCGGTGTGGCAACTTCCTGGCTTCAGGTGCATCAGTAGGATTTATGCAATCATGTTATCGTTGACCTTCATTCTGCCAGCAGCAGCACGCCGCAGGGAGGCCTCCAAAGGTCACAGGTCACCATAACAGATGAGCCCAAAGTGAAACAACATCCATTTAGTCCCGCCTTATCTGGGGCTCTAATTCCCCACAGACACGAAACAGAGCGGGAGGCTAAAGCGCCTCAGCGATGTCATCATCTCATCTCACAGTGTTATCTGCAACATCCCTGAAAACAGACACCCGGGATTCAGCAGAAGCTCCACGAGTCCAGAAAATGCTGCTTCATCCTGACCTTCACCGCCGTTCTTTAAGACTGTTGCTGTTTTCTGCTGGAGCGAAGCTTCCTCTGTGGAAGGAAGCTCCTAACAAGGCAAAGAAGTAGTGACTGAATTGACCTCATTTGGTTGGAGTTAGAAGGAAACAGTTTCCCATGGGGGGGGGTCACACTCCTTCAGTCCAGTTCTCACATGCACTCGATGGTCAAAGCCTGTGTTAGCTAAAGTTTCCAGGTTCCATCTCTAACAAACAACATGAGACAAAGATCTGCGTCTTTGTAAGAAAACACGATGAAGTAGTGTCATCTGCATACGACCTGACCTTAACCCCTTAACTCCAGTGATCTTTGAATTACTGTAACTCTTCAACTGTTAATGCAATTAACTTAATTTCAGCAAATTCTGACATGGAGAAAAAATGTTACTGAATTGAAGTTAAAATGATAGATAAGTGGCCTTTTTTAAATTTCATTCAATAGCAATACTTAACATCAAAGCAATACAAATGAAATGGAGCAGAAGGAAGAAAAACTTATATTATCTGCTTCATTACTAAATCCACAAAAGTCAATCGAAGTCTTCGAACAAAGAAAATGAAATTTATCATTTCATAAATATTAGGCCCAGCCTACATTTTAAATCCACATATAAAACATAAATACATACACATTAAACAGTTATCTACACAAACCCTCATTTAATCATATTTACCTACACACGGTTCAGTGGCATTATCTACAAAAAGTTTTATGAAAAAATATTTCTACAGATTATATTTTCTTAGCATCTCACTTTATAAAAAAATATTTTAAAGGCAGCAATTGTTTTTTGTATTTTTTGTTTCTTTGTCCAGTTTATCCCAAATGTTAGGACTGTACACTGAAATAGATCTTTCCCATGCCTTTGTTCTAAATCTTAGTTTTCTGAATATTTTATGTCCTTTTAGTCAGTATGACTTTGTCTTTAATTGAATTTAACCTTTACATTGAGGTTTCTCATTTCTATACAGTATTGAAGGTGTGGGGCAATCGGAGAGTTGTACAGGAAATATACAACAATGTAAAGGTACAT
Organism: Adrianichthys oophorus; assembly: GCA_036245035.1. NCBI lineage: Eukaryota > Metazoa > Chordata > Actinopteri > Beloniformes > Adrianichthyidae > Adrianichthys > Adrianichthys oophorus. Next base: position 857,553 of record BSAI01000210.1, read on the forward strand.
TTTGTTGGATTAAACATGTTTACAGCATCATTTCTCATTTTTTCCCTCCTCCTGGGACTCAGAAGATAATAATAAAAATGATTATAATGCTATAAATGTAATATACTTAAAGTCCCACTCCGATCCTTCTCTGATCTATTTTCAAAGCATTCCCAGTGGTCTTTTAATGATGATTTCTCTGTTTTGATGAAAAACCCAAAAATCTGTGTTGGTTTCTAGGGCGTAAGCTGCGTTTCCATTGATAACAAAATTGGACAAATTGGATTTTCGGAGCAAATTCACCTAATGGAAACACGCCAATTAAAAAAAAAAAGCATTTATTAAAAAAAGGTTTTTGCGCTTGAAAGAGGTGTTTATTTTTAGGCATAACAGAATCGACATGATGCCACACTGGAATAGAAGCACTTTTTCAAATTAAATGAGTCAAGTCAGGCTTTGTGCCCTTGGCACAGCGCAGCGGTCCCACAGCTCATGGAAAGTTCAGCGCATCGTGCAGAACTGTTGGATCCACAGCTCCTCGTTAAAATCACTAACCACGATTTCCCATAATGGCTTTTTCCGTAGCTGCTCCCACGTGTAAGGAGTTTGCCGCTTCACGGCCTGAAAAAGACGCCAATGTCTTTTGATAGATGATGATGAGCGCTAGTGCTGTGGCAGAAATGGGTATGTATCTGCTGTAAATCAAAGTATTGTTCACATCCGTCACCATGTTTTTGAATGACTTATCGTGTGAGTTGTTTTTTTTATTTGCATAATTATGATTTAATGGAAACTGTGTCATTGCAAAATTGTGGGGTTTTTTTTCGACATTTCTGTAATTTTGATAACATTTTGTGCATTTGTGCAATGAAAATGCTGCCAAAATCTCTGCAGAGTGGCAGGAGTTCATTAGAAATTTGCCTTTGAGATGTGGGTGGGGATGTTGGGACAAAAGTAAGCCCTGCCGATATCCCAGCATCCTTTTTTACATGCTCTCCTGCTAGCTAACGTTTGCAGTGCAACAATGGCGAGCAATGTGGGAGCTATCCAGCTGTCCGGTTTCATTCCAGCTCAGACGAGGAAAACAAAGACGTTCATGGATCTATTTGTAAGTGGATGCATCAGAATGGGCCGGCGCAGGGAGCTTGAGGCCGGCCGATTGTAGCACCCACCCCACTGCTACAGGCTTCTTCAATTCACAATGATGTGAATTAACACAATTTAAAAATGAAAATGTCTTCCATCAGAAATATGCCACAAAATATGTTAAAAACACAATTTTCATCAGAGTGGGTCTTTTCACTGCTTTAGCATAAATGTGAATTTCTTCAGTTTAGTTTTTCATATCTTCAGCTTTTTTAGTGTTTTTTTTTAAACCCATCTGAGCCCTTAACTTTTTCAGCACACGTCAGATCTGACCCATGGTTTTCCGTGTTCTAAACTGCAGTCCAATCAGCTGCTGAGCCTTCCTGGTGTTGGTTCAGGAGTCATGCAGGGATCATATTTAAACCCATGTAACTCTCTGAGCGATCCAGAGCAAACGAAGAAAGCCCTTCAGGTAAACATGTTGTTGAATCAAGCCGTCTCGCCGTCTGACACCACAGCAGCCTGAGCCCATAATGGTGCCGCTAATCTGTTGCCACGGAAACGCCCATCACCCAGCCCTGCTGGTGCACACCTGAGCGCTGACATCACTCCTCCCACGCGTCCAATGGCAGGTCAGAGCAGGCGGATGCTGCCTTCGTCCTCCTTTTTATTGGCTGCACCCCCCATCCATCAAACCTGGGTCTGTGGGCTGACGGCCTAATTATGGGACTGAACGTCATCATTGATTCAATCAGTCAGCAGATTGAGGAGCTTCCAAAGAGGGGGGGCAGATCCAGGGACAAACCTCAGAGAGCTGCAGGTCTGTGAGGAACCACGAGCTGCTACCAGGTCCAGAACTCTGTGGTCTGTGTTTGGAAGGTCGGGCTCTGATTCCAGAGCAGGACATGTTCTCAGCTGACCAGGGAGGACATGTATGTTCTTTGAGTCACAGCACCATGAGGGCAGAAGGTCTGAACCCCCAGAAGTTTAGGAGGTTTCTGTCCTTAACAGCAGTGAAACCCCAACAGGCCGGTCTGTGATGATCCTCAGATCCAGCCTGGAAGCTCCTCCATTCCTGCCTGAGCAGAGGTTTGAAACCTCTCCCTCCTCCCTGAGTCTGACTGGGTTTGTGTGATCTGGTCTTTTTGTTCATCAGGTTTTTAGACTTTTGTCATTGCTTTGTGTTGCATTGCAGTTTTGTGGGTTTTACGATGCCACTGCAATGCAAAGGCTTCTGGGATTGTGTTTTCTTTTTGGTGCTACACCTTGAGTGGTGCTGTGTTGGCGTTGTGTACCTGCAGCTTTGGCATCACACTTTTGCGTGTTTGTCTGCTGGTGACCTCAGGATTTTCTGGCGGTTTTGTGTTTTTGCGTCTCGTTAAATGTGACCCGTGTTTCTGCTGTCCAACAGTGCGAGCGTAGAACTGTGTCTTGGTGCCACTCCCATTGCCTCTCCGGTTGTGTTTTTGTTGTGTTTGGGGGACAAACCGGTCAGAGTTTGTCCTTTCTGAGGCTCATAAGGTCTGCAAGTCGGTCCACCGTCTGAACTGGACGCCCCGTGTTTGTTTGTGAGTCTGTTCTGCTGTTGAAAGTGTGTTGTTGCTTCAGCACAGGAGATTTTGAAACCGGCCAAACTCCAATACAGTTCTTCTTCACTGGTGTCCTGTGGTCGAGTAGTTCTGCAAAACCTGCCTGCCGTTTACCGTCCGAGCCTGAAGCCATTGGCTCACAGCTCCACAAACAGGAAGTTGCAGCGATTTTGTTAGCTGTATTCTGACTGTGTGCCGTTGTGTACTGAAACGGTTACCCAACGGTGAGAAGATGGAGGCATGCCGGAGTCACTGAGTCTTCACGTGTGTTCCCCACAATCAAGCATTTGCGTTGTTCCTTTGGTGTAACATCCTGCTTCCTCGCGGTTACTGACTTCAACCAGATGCCGTTGAGCCGTGAGTCTGGGCTCCAGCGGGCTGACGGCCCCTCAGCATCAGGTTGGGTTTGGTTCTGTCCAAAAAAAGGTCGTGTTTGTGTAACACACGCGCCAAGTGTACTTCAGAGGGTTTATTCTCCTGAGGAATGCCCAAAGTCCTTAATACTCTTACCTCTCCGTTCTGAGTGCCAGCCGAGGCGGGGCCACCAAGGGGCGGTGGGGGGGGTCGCGCTGTGACGTTTCAGGACTTAAAGCTCCAAAGGGCGGCTGGTTCCACTGGATCTGCTCTCAGGGAAGCAGGCAGGAACAGTTGGATTAAGAGGTTTGGTTATTTTTGTCAGAGGACATAAAAATGTCCTGAGGGCCCCCCCCACACACACACACACACACACACACACACACACACACACAGGCTCTCACATTTAACCCTGTAAGTAAACCTACTGCACCAATGAATTCACAGAAATTCACATTTTTGGAAAATTAAAATGCTTCTAAACCTTTTGATGAAATTCACAAAATCATCATTTTTAATGAGACAGAATCAGTTGTGATCCGTTTGCTGATTTGTCCGTTTTTGTTCTCAACAATGTTAGTTTAAGATGCAAAAATACTGACATGAGTGTTCAGGAAAAAAACATATTTACACTTTCAAAATGGATCCACACATTTTTAACACGTGTAACTGGATTATCAAGAATTATTTGTCTATTAATTTTACATTCTTTTAAAACAGCGATTAGTCATTTAGAAAACAAATAACTACAGGGGAGTTATTCTCACAAATTTTAATCTCATAAATTTTAGAAATTTTTCCCACCAAAAGTATGTTTAAGATTTTATGGAAGCAGCCATTTTTGAATGAGCAGGAACAGCCTGTCTACTGCCCCTAGTGGAATGATGAGGAACTACAGGGCAGAAAACCTAATGAAAGGGGTCTCAGAGGATCAAACCTGATATGACTGTTCATGTAGGGTTAAGCAAGCTTTGTGTTTGATCAAACTAAACATTTCCAGTATTTCTTGAGCTGTCGTTTAAGTTTTCCTGTTCAGACCTTCTGTTGGAATCAGGTGATGTCATGGGGATGCGATAAATAGTGGTGAGGTTTGGGGCCGCTGCTGCTGTTTGTTTAAAATCAGACGTTCTCCCTTCATTCCTGCAGAACTTTCAGAGCTGGAGCAAAGTGACGGTAAAATGTTTCCGTCTCACACGCACAAACACGCACACACAAATACAGTACACAAGAATAGTGGGACCACTGATCTTCTGTCCCTTACCCCATCCCTGGTGGAGGGAACAGGGCCTTCAGCAGCGGCGGTCTTTTCTCTTGGGTGTTGGCCCCCTGGGCCCGGCGGCCCCCTCCCCACGCAGGGAGAGGATCCCTTCGTCCTCTGGCGAGTCCATGAGCGGGGGATCACAGTCTATCTGAGCCTGGAGGGTGTCTGTGTCTTCATGGTGGGGGTTCTGGTCCTTGCCCTCGGATGCCGGGCCCCTTCTAGATTCCAACATTGGTAGAGAGTGGTCGGGCTATGTTCTCTACACCTTCAGGGACCCCCACTTCTCTTGGTCGTCCCTCCTGTAGGTGGGGGTAGCTGACCCCTGCCGTGCTCTCTTCTGGATCTCTGCAGCTGCCTGGAGCTTTGGGGCGGGTCTTCCTTGGCGGGCCTTGCTCGTACCCGGGGCTGGGGTAGGGGGATGCTCAGAAACCCTGGGTGGTGGTGGGCGGCTTGTCTGGGGTGGTGGGGCTCTCAGGGTGGGGTCCCGCCCCGGGCCTCTGGTGCAGTGGGAGGGCTGCTCTTCTGGCTGGGCTGGGGCTTCCACTCTGTGCTTCCGTACCTCACTGCTCTCGGGTTTTGGGTGCCCGTGTGGCGGTCCTGCATCCTTCTGAGATCCACTTAGATCTGTTACAGAACTTTTTTTTTTCCTGTGTTGTAATGCGTTTCACAGGAAAAGGTCCCTGGATTCTAAACAAGAGTTTAAATCCCTGATAGTGACAGTATGAGGAGCAGAGAAGGATGAACAGCAGAAGTTCTCTCGGTTCCACAACAATCCTCCTCAAGTGTTTCATTGCAGCAGGACGCTCTTATTTGGGTGTATTTTACTTTGAAAGGAACTGTGAAATGATGATTAAAGGTTTGAGGATTTTCAATGTTTCTGTCACTGAAGTGGCGCCGCATTCCTGGACAGAGAAGCCCAGTGGACCAGTTCTGCTGCAGTGTGAAGCTGCTCCATCATTTCAAACCCCAAAGGCGTGAAAAGTTCTGAAGATGTTTGAACTACACGACCTTTGAAGAAACCAGTAGAGGAACGTCAGCGTCCTCGCCCTGCAGGACTGTGTTTGTCAGCATGTGATGACACCCCCCCAACGCCCCATGCACCCCCACAATGACGCGTCTTTTGATTTAGGTGACAGTTGGTGTTGATTGATGGCTCAGTGTTGGAGGTTCATTTGCTTCATTCTTCTGAAACCACAGAGCGCAGAAACACGCTGGCCTGCCAAACCCGCAGAACAGAACAGGGCTCAGAAAAGGAACAGAGGAAGGCGGGGTCTGCACCACAGAGATGTTCTTCGGAGCACATGATCTTCTGCAGTTCTAACAGCTGATGGAAAATTCAGGTTCCTTGTGCTCTGGCTGCTCTAAAAACCCAGCGTTCCGTGAGCAGATGTGAAAGTCAGCAATGATCATTGCAGCAGGAAACTGTTCTGTGGCTTGGGTGGGGTTTGGTGTCTCAGGTGTGGGGGGCTCTGGTGGTTTATTGTTGATAAAGATGTCAATAGAGGAGTCGTCAAAGGAGTTTCCATGATGTTCCAGGCCCCCCAGGTTCTGGACTGATGCCCCCCTTCCAGTACTAAACACTGAGGGAGGAGCAGAGCAATGAGCCATCTGACCCCCCCCCCCCGAAGGATGGGGTAGAAGATCCACATCATGGCATCATTCTGTAAACCCGATCGGTTCTTCAGGGTCTTCAGCTCTTTTTGTTTGGGTTTCTGAACGAATAAAGACAGAGGTGAGGTCTGAGTGGCTGTGGCGGGTCAGGTGACATCAGCGTGCCACGCCCACACCGGCTTTCTGCCTGTCATCAGTCTGTCTAGTTAAATATAGCTGCAGTCAGCCGGCAGTGACTGAGAGTCACAGGGGTGGAACGGCCGGAAACGCCTCGTGGTCTGAGGATGACTGCTCACACCAGCAGGCTCCTTCTTCCTCACAAGGACCGGACTCTGTGCCTCCATCCAAGGCCCCGTGGCTCTGCTGCTCAGAGGAAGTCCTCAGTTTCTTCTGTGTGACGTCTTTTTAGAAGAAAATATATCTGGTGAAATGAGATGACAGTATCAGCTGTTCGTCAAGAAATCAAGCCAAAATCAAGTTCTAGTTTTCTGTTTGTCTCCTCCTCCTCATTCAAGCTTTTCTTTTTAGGGAGTCTGACAGGTCCGTTCGTCGGTCCGTTCGTCGGTCCGTTCGTCGGTGCGTTCGTCGGTCCGTTCGTCGGTCCGTTCGTCGGTCCGTCGCCGGTCTGTTCGTTGGTCTGTTCGTTGGTCTGTTCATTGGTCTGTTCGTCGGTCTGTTTGTCGGTCCGTCGTCGGTCCGTCGTCGGTCTGTTTGTCGGTCCGTCGTCGGTCCGTCGCCGGTCTGTTTGTCGGTCCGTCGCCGGTCTGTTCGTTGGTCCGTCGTCGGTCCGTCGCCGGTCTGTTCGTCGGTCCGT
>BSAI01000210.1:892157-922702 GCA_036245035.1 Adrianichthys oophorus
CATCTGCAGATCCAGTTGTAGATCTGTAGATCCGGTTGTAGATCTGTGGATCCATCTGCAGATCCAAATCTATGAGATAAGATATCTGTCAATGTGACACATTTGCATTAAGATAAAGTTGAGCCCAAATGAAGACTTTGTGCACAACTGTGAAAAAAAATAGGAATACAACATTTGGTTTTCTGTTTGATATTTCTGTTTTGAATATGATTCGTCTTTGTCTTGAATACAAAAGTTCTGTCAAAAATATGTCACGGGTTCACAGGCATGTATAATGAAAAAAATTACAAAGAATAAAACAATGACACATGGAGGAGATGATTGGCCAGATCTGTGCCATGCCACAATTCTGTCTCTGAGCTCTTCCGGCAGTTCCTTTGACCTCATGATTCTCATTTGCTCTGACATGCTCTGTGAGCAGTAAGGTCTTCTATAGACAGGTGTGTGTCTTTCCTAATCAAGTCCAATCAGTAGAATCAAACACAACTGGACTCAAATGAATGTGTAGAACCATCTCAAGAATGGTCAGAAGAAATGGACAGCACCTGAGTTAAATATGAGTGTCACAACAAAGGGTCTGAATACTTTCTGTACCCACTGTATGTGCCTGTGACGTATTTTTGACAGTAAGTTAACGGGAAATTTAGTACTCGAGGGCACGGACCAAAACCAGCACAGGGACACAGACACCCCCAGGCTCAGATGGGAGTTGATCCCCGGCTCATGGTCTTTCCAGAGATCTCAGGAACCCCTCTGTGGAGAGAGAGCTGCTGGGCCCAGGAAGCTCACACCCAAATGACACGGCCGGCATTGCTGAGGGCCTAGTACCCCCCTCCAGGGATGGGGTAAGGAACAGAAGATCAGAGGTCCACTTTCCTTGTGTAATGTGTGTGTGTCCGTTGGAGTGTATATTGTTGAGGCATAAAGGTGTGTTTAACAAATGGTGCAGACATCTTTTGTTCAAATGCTTCTTTACACACATATCTCACCCCACTCAGATCTGCTGCAGATCAACCGACAGATCCGTCCCGAGCTGTTTCCAAAAAAAAAATAAATAAATAAAGGCAATATTTTTTTAGTGAAGACATTGTGTCATTTCAGGTCATCTTCTTTATAGCTACTTTTTGTGAAATGTGAACCCCCTCAGGTGGTCTCGTGGTTTTGGAAGGCGCTTTATCGCTCCTGCTTGGGTTGTTTCAGATCAGGACATGTGACATTTGTGGAGGGTCGTTTGCTGCAGTTGTGGTTCTTTTGCTGTGAGTTTCCTGATGCATTGGAGGTGTGGAGCTGCTCTGCAGACTAACTGGGTTAAAGGTTGTTTGTATCTGGCAATGTTTGATCAAAGCTGGTTCTAGGTCACACTTTAACTCTGACCCTCCACCCACTGACCCAGCACACACATACATGTCACTGGGTGAAGGTGGTCCATCTCCACGCCAGTGAGGTCCATCTCTATGCTGGAAGCTCATCTCTAGATATTAACAAGTCAGAGAGGACAATCCTTCAGAGCTTTGAGGCTTGACTATGAGTTCAGAGGAGACTCCACTTTGCTGGAGTTCACCTGCACACCTGAACCATGAAGAAGTTGCAGAGGATGCAGGAGGGAAGCATTTCTGGGGTCATGGCTTGAAATGAAGAAAACATGCTTCAAACGATGCAGGATTTTGAGCTCCAATAAAAGTGAAATGTCTTACAAACAAACAAAAACACCCACAGAAGATGGCTCTCTTCTGACACCAGCCTCCAGTGGTCATTGAAGGAATTGCCACATCTCCTACTTCCTGGTTTGTGGGGGTGGGGCCTGTCAGATTGGACGGTTCAGAAGTTAGCGTGTGACAGTTGCGCTGATGCAGTTTGTTTTTCAGCAAAGGTACTTTGTTTTCCTTTGTAAAGGAACTAGATTCAGATTTTCTCCTTCATGAATCCACATCAGACTCTGTAGATCCATGAGCTCGGCTCCCTGCGGGCAGGACTGAGTGATTGTCCCCCCCGCCCCCCGCTGTAGCTCCACTCCAGCTGTTTTCCCAGCAAACATTTAGTCCGAGAACTCCAGGTATGAGCCAAGTTCAACAGCCAGAAATGTTCACAGTCTGAATTACAGGCTGATAAAGACAAAGAGACGCTCGGCTCTGGTGTCGGAGCTCCTGCAGCCCAGAGGTTCAGCTGAAGTGAAGGTTTGGATGGATGGATAAATGGACGGATGGATGGACTCACTCACATTTTTCAAACAAAAGCAAACATTATGTCTGAATTCTCTCACTACTCCCTACTAGTGCACTATATCCAGCATTCCCTATTTTTTCGGGGTGTCCAGTGCCCTTGAAATTTCCCAGAAGTCTCTGTAAAAAAAACAATGTGCATCAGTGCTCTCTAGATGTGTGAATATAGACCAAGATGCCTTGCGTTTGAACAGTTTGTCATTTGAAAAAATGTGTTTTAAATGTATTTTGCATAAATAGTCCAAGTCTTCATCTTCAGAACTTATAGTCTTTGTAAAAGGTTCCTATTTGTCAGGCTTTTATAGTTTGGTAAATGAGTGACATCATATTTGGTGTCCAAAAACAAAAAATAGTGAGCGTATGTCTGAACTGCAGGAAACTGGACAGTCCTGCACTAAATAGTCTTTTAGGGTTTCTGGAGCAGTGAGGGAATTCAGACACCAATATTTTTATTACAATATGACCTTAGTAAGACGAAGAAAGTAACCAATCAAAACCCACAGAGTTCTTAGTTTAAAAAAGACCCAGAAAATAAAATCCAAATTCTTCAATTTCAAAGATATTAGGACAGTTGTACTCTATTTATCCTCTGCTTGAATATCAATGAAAAGTCAGACGTTGATTCCTGGCGTCTTCAGTAGATTCTTCTGTTCAGCCTTGATCCTGTTTTTGTGTAAATCTGTTTTCAGTTCAGTTCAGATTCAAAGTAAAGAAAAGTTGAAACTGGATTCATGTTCAAAAAATAAGCTTTTGCTTAAAAAGATACAAGAAAGTACATTTGGGGAAAACTCGATTATCTGAACCGACTGAGATGTTCTGAGTCATGTTGATCTGCATCAGAACTAGAACGAACATCAGAAGAACGTTCCTCAGGTTTCATTCTCCTGGATGTTCCCTTCAGGCTTCGTTTCAGTAATGGTGACCCAGAAGAGCCGATGCTCCCCTTTTGCTTCCGACTGTCTTTTCAACCTGGGATTGAGACAAACCGCCGCCCCCGCTCCCATCTCCTAGCAGCGCTGTGACTCCTGTAGCAGGGCCGACGTTGCAGCAGACTCACCACTAATCCCTGCATGACTCGCCCACACGGCATGCACACACCTTCCAGACGCTGATAACTCTCTGCGGTGTTTGCTGAAGCCTCGGGGACAATCCCGGTCTTATGTGGCTGCGGCGCCACCCGCCTGCAGGCGCTAACCACCGGAAAGCTGCGGCTTTGTTGAGCTGAATCCCGGGGGCTCTCCGAGAGCTCCTGTGGCGAGTGAAGCAACTGCTGCCGTTCAGGCCTCTTGTCCTTCTCTGCTGCAACAACAAACGTTCCTCAATCAGCATGGCATTCTGGGAAACTGTGAGGGCCTGCAGGAGGCCGTCACACGCCATTTCCAGCTCAGTGATGTAGAAACTCTGACAGGAACGCCTCGGTGTCAGCTCCAGAACCTTCATTTCAGTTCTGAGTGAAAAATTGCAGCAAAAATGAAGAATGAGCGTGGAGCTTCGCTGTCGGTGTGTGGTGCAGTTTAGCGGCGTGAGCTGCTGGACGGGTCAAGCTGCTGCTGAGGCGTCCCACTGGGGCAAAAGTTTTTCATATCCAGAATCCAGATCTGATCCTAAACTTCACACAAGGGAAACTTTACAACATTCAAAACCAAAACCTGACTGCATAAAATAAGTGGAGCGTCCACTCATGACCTCTGACCTTCAGGCCTGCACAGACATTCATTGAACTCCTGCCTGAAGATTCTCCTCAGTAATCTTCATGAGGTCGTTTTAAAGAAAACTTTAGAAACACCGTCAATCTTCTGATGATCAGACGAGTTCGATGTTCTAGGATACTAGGAGCCGTGCTGCAGACTGGTCTGTCCGGTGAATGAACTTATCAGAGCAGCTCAGCCTCATGAGGATTTCATGTTTGAACCCTTAGGACCTTCAGACATTTCATCTGTTTGAATTCCTGCGTCTACATCTCTTCTCTTGGTTCTTCTTTTCCAGCATTCTCTGTTCTTGTTTTAGATTCTTTCAAGTCTTTATCTCCAGAGGAGCTCTGCAGACTTCCTGAAGGACTCGAGTCCAGGATCGTCCCTGATCTTGCAGCCTTTTCCTCATCACTGCATCTGATGACACATCTTCATCGTTTTTTTGTCTGCGGGAAGTCCTGCAGAGAGGGAGATGTTATCGGCGCCTGCAGACGCTCAGCAGGAAACCACAGTTCTGTGGTATCCAAGACGAGGTAAGGGGAAACAGTGGCCGTGTAACTGAAGGTCTGATGTAATGGTGGTTTCACCTCCTGTCAATCTGGCTTACGTAGCTGTTATCTGTCTTACATAAGGACAACATCGCCTTTCGACAAGCTGCAGCTCAAAGGGATCCGTTGGTTTGTCTGCAGCTGCAGATACCAGTCTGCAGTTTCTTTAGTGACCACTGGGGGCTGGCTGAACCGTGACTTCCCCCACATAAAAAAAAACAATCCCACTTACAACTGATATCATCCTCACAGCTGGATTTATATTACTATTAATTTTATGTCTAAAAAAACAGAAAATCAACAAATGCGAGTTTTGATCGACAGTCATCCACCTTCAATTTATTTTATTTATATTGCCCAATATCACCAGCATAGCCGTCTCAATGGGCTTCACCAGTTTTTACACAAAAGAACATAATAATAGTGAGTTGCTTGATAAACAAAACAGACTAAGCTAAACTCGCATCCCTGCCCCTAGACCCTCCCTCTCAGTGAGGAAAAACTCATGAAAAACCTTATCTTGGGGAAAAAAAACAAAGGAACCTCCGGGATGTCCACATGAAGGAGGGATCCTCTCCCTGGTCGGAAAGGTGATGTGTTAGAACTGTTAAAGAAGAATTAGCTTATCTAACTCTACAACTGCATGAATAAATAGTGTAGCAGATGAGCTTCATCCAGATGGGGCAGCTGGGGGTGTAAGACGAGCCATAGAAGAGGTCCATGACCAAAGACAGGGAGCACAGACAATCCACCCGGAATCCTATGGGAAAGACGGACAACATATGAATCACACTGCACCAAACCGAGACATGAACTAAATAAAATATAGTACTGATAGAGTAATGATAAAGAATAGAGGAGAGAAGAAATAGAGGACAGAACCCCAGAGCACCAGACTTTCCCAGCTTCTAACTTCTAGTATCCTGCCAGCAACTAAATGGTATTGAAAATTAATTCAAATGTGTTAATGGTAAATTGCATGTAATATGGCACAGATAGCGGATGTAACAATACTAATATTCATTCAGTCATTCATTTTCCAAGCCGCTTTATCCCTTTCGGGGTCACGGGGTTGCCGGAGCCTAACCCGGCTACTCATGGGCGAAGGCAGGGTACACCCCTGGACTGGTCGCCAGTGTGTCGCAGGGGCCACAAACACACACCCATGCACACTCACATGCACACCCACACCTAGGGACAATTTTACAGTGACCAATTAACCTATGAAGCATGTTTTTGGACGGTGGGAGGAAGCCGGAGTACCCGGAGAAAACCCACGCATGCACAGGGAGAACATGCAAACTCCACACAGAAAGGTCCCCCAGCCAGGACTCGAACCGGGAACCTCCTTGCTGTGAGGCAGGAGCGCTAACCACTGCGCCACCGTGCAGCCTACAATACTAATAATAATGGAAAATATGCAGTGTTAGGATGTCAATATAAATATATTATTACTCTAATCTAAGCTTGCATAAACCCTCTAAACTGGGGGAATAGGCCGCCATTGACCCGGTTTATCAAACCATCTTCCTTCTGCTCAGCTTAGTGGAGAAGCGTGTATAATGGATGTAATGAAAATTATAAGTATTCCTATAAACTTCATTACAGTAGGTGAGGTAGGACAGCAGTATGTTAAATAATCTCTGAATAATAGCTAGTCTGACAATAATCCTGTCCAAAGAGGAATGTTTTAAGTCTAACTTTGAATGTAGAAACTGTGTCAGCCTCTCTTACATGAGCTGGGAGTTTATTCCATAAAACAGGAGCTTGGTGGATAAAGGCTCTACCTCCAACTGTGCTTTTAGAGGTTCTAGGACAGGGATGGGCAACTTCGGGCCTCAAGGGCCGCAGTGTCTGCATGATTTCCAGATATCCAGATATCCAAGCCCTACTCATGACTGATTACCTGGTTCAGGTGTGTCCAGCCAATTAGAGCATGTCAGAGCATGGTATGTTGGAAAACAAGCAGGAATGCGGCCCTCAAGGCCTGGAGTTGCCTATCCCTGTTCTAGGAACTAAACAAGCAGTCCTGCACTTTGTGAGTGAAGTGTTCTATTTGGTTGGAAAGGCTCTATGAGATCTTTAATATACGATGGGGTCATACCATTCAAGGCCTTATAGGTTAGCAGGAGGATTTTGAACTTGATTCTAGATTGAACTGGGAGCCAGTGAAGTGAAGCTAACACAGGAGTAATGTGTTCTCTTCTGCTGGTTCCTGCTAACAATCTAGCTGCTGCATTTTGAAGAAGCTGAAGACTTTTTAAAGAACTTTTAGGACATGCTGCTAGCAAAGAGTTACAGTAATCCAGCCTAGACGTAACAAATGCATGGATGAGTTTTTCAGCATCGCTTCTAGATAATATGTTTCTGATCCTAGAAATATTGCGTAGGTGAAAAAAATGCAGTTTTACAAGCCTGTGATATGTGAGCCTTAAATGATAAATCCTGGTCAAATAAAACCCCCAGGTTTCTAACTGTGGGATTGGAGGCTATATTTACACCATCCAGGGAGACATCCAGGTCTTGATGTCACTAATGCAGGCATTAAGCTTCTCTAAGCAGTCTTTCTGGTCAGGTTTAATGGATAAATACAACTGTGTATCATCTGCATAACAGTGAACATTAATCCCGTGTTTCCTGATTCCCTAGAGGCAGCATGTAAAGCATAAACAGGATGGGTCCTAGAACTGAGTCCTGTGAGGGTCTCTGTTGCTAACTCGATATATACTATACTATAATGAGAGGAATGTCCATTTACATGAACAGACTGGTGCCTATCAGATAAATGGGATTCAAACCACTGGAGGTTTGACTCTTTATAGGGTTTTTGAGATAAAGGGGAGATTTGATATTGGTCTATAGTTGACCAGAATGCCAGGGTCTAAACTGGACTTTTTCAGAAGAGGTTTAACAACTGCATATTTAAAAGACTGTGGTACATAACCTGTTTCTATAGAAGTATTTATAATAGTTAAAATGGATTCATTAATTAAGGGGAAGGTTTCTTTAAAAAGCTTAGTGAGGATTGGGTCTAAAAGACAAATTGAGGTTTTGGAGGATGTAATAACTGATGTTAATTCTGCTAGATCTACAGCAGTGAAGCAGTCTAATGTTACAGAGGTTTCTATGGATGCCTTCATTTCACCACTTCAGCCTGCTCTGGGCTGATAGTAGGGATAACTTTGTTCAGCTTATGTCTAATATTTGAGATTTTACTATCAAAACATGTAAGAAATTCTTCAGAGCTGAGAGTAGCAGGAATTTGTGGTTCTACTGAGCTGTGACTGCTGGTCAGCATGGCTATAGTACTAAAAAGAAATCCTGGATTATTTCCATTCTCTGATATTAAAGTTGAATAGCATTGGGTTCTGGCTTTACGCAGAGATGTTTTGTAATTTAAGAGGCTATATTTCTAATTATTCAGAGACGGATCTGAGCCGGTGCACAGGTTGTTTCAAACAAGAAGCACAAATGCTGTGTTCTATTCTGACTACATTTATTTCTTTAAAAAAAGAAAGATTTACAATGTGAATAAGCAAATATTCAAATGAATCTTTTCCAAAGATCAGACATTTGAGGCCCACTCTGATAAAAATGGTTTTGTTATTTTTGTTGTTTTTAACTTGTGAATTGTGGCATTTTTCTGATGATGAAGAACATGTAGAAAGAAAATTAAGATTAAAACTTCTTTTCTTGCTTTTTGAAAAAAATCCTGTTGTGGCGTAGAAAATACGCTGGGCGGGCTACAAGCTCCCTACACTGTGCTCTCAGCAACAGGGAGGCGAAGAGGAGGCGGGGTTACTCCTCACCAATAGTCCCACCCACAACTCAGAGATGAATTTCAAATGAACTCCTGCTGCTCTGCAGACACTATGTCCTAGAAACACAGGTTTTTAGATTTTGTCCTGAAATGGCAGAATCATAATTCAGCGTAATGGTTCATAATTCACTTATTTCCTGAAGTAAAAACCTAATAAATGTGAACATTTTACAAAGACTATAAATTCACAGTGTTCTGATGATGAAAACTTGAAGGATTTATAAAAATTACATTTACACACTTTTATTTTCCAAATGACAAAATAATTGATACCCAGTGCATTGTGGTTTATATTGGTCAATCTTGTAAACATCGATACTCACTTTTTTTTTGCAGATTTCCGGGAAATTTTCAAGGCACCGGATTTTCAAATTATAGATTTGGACATGCCCACAAAGTGACAAATGCTCGATATAGTTAATGAGTGATGGAATTCAAACACAACCTATGATTTACGGTAAGTCTTCAACGGTTTATGCAATTAACGTAATTCCAATAAATTCGAAAGTTGAGAAAAGCTGCTCCATCAGCACCAAGTGCAAATGTGTAGAGTAGTCAAAGAATAACGGACAGTTAGCCCCAAAGCGGGGACAGCTCCAGGGTCAAAGGGTTAAATGCATGTCCAATAGAAGAAAACAAAGAGATTAAAATGTGATTTTAGCCTGAAGCAGCCTAGTAAGTTGACATGTCAACAGTGGCGGTTCTGGCACAAATGACGCCCTGCGCGAGCCACACCAGTTGCGCCCCTTCACAGCCCCCCCTAATTACTCAATTACTCAAACATACACTTCAAATATTTAACAAATACATATTACATAAAGTTCTAGAAGTTTGTAAACTCTTACAGCTTATAGGGCTGTTATAAAAATGACAAAATGAAAGAGTAAGTCTTATGAGGATAACATCACACATGTGTTTGCTTGAAGTTTATAATGACCTCCATTATCAGATTCAAGAAAACTATATACAACTAGTCCAATGTAAAGCTTGGAAATACTTATAGCTTATTAGGCTGTCATTAAATGATTAAAAATGAAACAAATAGCAACTCTTATAAGGAGAACATCACACATAGGTTTAATTTAAGTTTAAAAACGCACAAATCAACCTCAAAAATACACTTTAAACTTGGGCTGCCTCTCTTAGTGGAAACTAAAAATGTTCCACAAATATTGTAGAGTTGCATCTAATATGAATAGAAAATTGGAACATTCTTACAAAATATTTAGACCAAAGTAGAGAGGATTGTAGCTGTAAATTTTTTAAATCAATTTTTGATAACAAGCTGAGAACCACCATAAAGTAGTTCTAATAATACTGAAAATAACAAAGTACTGAATATGTCATTACAAATATCAAAATAACGTGACAGCAGGTCATCATGTCGTGTTATTCTATTTTAATGAAAGCATGAGTGAAGGAATTATTTAAAGTCGGTTGGATGTGAGTGAATATAAAATTGTATTTAATTAGCTGCATTTAATGTAGAAATTGAGTTTGGATTAACTAAACATTGAAAGTACAAGCTAACAATGGTTTAGCCTAACTTTTCTATTATTGTGCTTGTTTAATAAAGTTGTCTTATGCTTAAATAATGACATTAACAATATCATCTCTTTGTCCTTCTCACATTTCTCTTGGTCTTTTTTTTTAAATTGGGCACCGGATAGTTTTGTCCTTTTCTTTTTATTGCGAGTTAGCATCCTCTGACACCAACTACCACTTAGCATCGCATCAGCTTGGCCTCGGACTAAACCAATACTTGCCATAATTTATTTGAGAGGTTGGAATTGAGTTGTAAAATTACATTCATGGTGAATGTAATCTGTAATTTGGTGTGATGAATTAAATTGGTTTGATTTGTAAATGATTTGAGATTGAGATGGCTGTTTGACTGAAAAATGTTCCCAATTACCAGTGTGTGACCCACCCAGCCACCGGTAAATTGGGCCCCCCTCTTGCATTTTTTGACTTGGTATATTCCGCAGTGTATCGTAATGAGGTGAGGGCGCCGCAGTTTGAGTGTTGTGCAGCAGAGGATGCTGTTTGACATTAACCTTCAGATAACAAGAACAGTCGCACTGTGCTATTTATATTAAAGAAACAGAATTATTTTTTTTCCTCTCCTCCATGCCGCCCTGGGCGACCGCCCACCTCGCCCATATCAAAAACCCGCTCCTGCATGTCAACAACTTTTTCTTCTATTTGTTCACTTTTAAACTGGAAAGCCAATTCATTCATTT
Organism: Adrianichthys oophorus; assembly: GCA_036245035.1. Taxonomy (NCBI): domain Eukaryota; kingdom Metazoa; phylum Chordata; class Actinopteri; order Beloniformes; family Adrianichthyidae; genus Adrianichthys; species Adrianichthys oophorus. The sequence continues at coordinate 902,679 of BSAI01000210.1, forward strand.
GCTAAGGCTATGGAATGATGAGCTAGCATAGCCAACAAGAAAAAAAATCATCACTTTTCTTTGAAAAAACGTTTATTATTTTTTCTGAACATTACAAGAGAAAGTCTGAACAGTTAATCTGTGAAATAATCCAAATTTAATTTGTAGCTCAAAATAATTTGATTTGATATCTTTTTCATAATGTTAAAGCTAATTTAAAGTTTTTCCTTTTCAAGCTAAGACAAAAGGTTTTCTAGAATTATTTAGTTAATGATTTGCAAACCTAAAAATCTTGACAGGTATAGTCAGGGGTCTAAATTAACACCCGCCAAATGCGGGTAAAACCTTTATTTTGGCGGGCAGAAAAACTTTTCCACTAGCCACTTTGGCAAGTGAGACATTCATCATCTCTGACACGGGGCTCAAACTCACAACCATGACTTTTAGGCGTCCGCTTTCCCTCCACACGTTGGTACCACAAACATCCATCCCACAATGGGTTCAAACATTTAATTCTGACTTTATTCTACAGAATTAATCCTCACATTCACATCCAGCAGCGGCTGGTGCATTCAGGGATGCATGGAATTTCCACACTTCAGCGCTTTCATTAAGAACTCGCTATTGCTGCATTCAAGTGTGCTGGGAATTTCTAGATATTTGCTATGTCATTGTTACTTTTTGAAATGACAATATTCACAACTGCAACACACTGATCTGTAATAATAATAATAATAATACATTTTATTTATATAGCACCTTTCAAGATAAAAGATCACAAAGTGCTTCACAGTAAAACACAAAATAAAACGCAGAATGTAAGAATCTGTAAGAACACACACAGCAAGGCAAAATGTTGCACATTTTTTTTAATATATGCATGTTTTTAAATGCATGACATGCATTTTTTTTATTGTCTATCACTAGTGTTAATATTTATGGAAGCATATTGCTTTCAATTAAGAAAGGGTGATCTTTTTTCATTTGAATGCAAAACGCTTCTATTAAAAATTAAACCAAAAAATAATTTTAAAAAAATCTTAAAAAAACAGACTATAAGCAACAAAGTTAACCACACCCACAACATGAGCGCCCAGCAGGTCACCCACAGACTTTACTGCTTTGTGCCCAATATTACCGTTTGGTTTGACTCACAAACAAAAGAAAAAACAGTTCATATTGGTCAATATTTAATACTTCCCAACGTTTTGCAGTGTATTGTTTGTAGATCAAATCGATGGTTTAAAGAAAGGTTTGTGATCATAAAAGAGTTCACAGATCAGAAGTGTCTTTTATTAAAATAACAGTACATTTCTGTAATGACAAAAGACTACACTTTCAGTTAATATTAGTGATTTGTTTTTGTGAGATAATAATCTTTAACTGAAACTTTATAAATAAAGGGAAAAACTGTTTTACTTGGAAATACACTAATTATTTTTCCTGAGAAATGTTTGGCTGGTAGAGTCCACATGTGGCTGGTAGACTTTGAATGTTACTGACCACCCCGGCTAGTAACCACAAATTTAGAGCCCTGGCTGTACTTATTACTGAAAACTTTCATTTCATTTTCATTTATTCATTTATAATCATCTTCCACCACCAGCCAAGGAGGCCCAAAGTGCTGTACACAAGAAAAACAAAATACATTCTGTAATCAAACAACAAAGACGACAAAAAGACAAACTAAATACAGAGATTAAAACCAACTTCATAAAATAAGATAAAAAGGTAGCTAGGCAGAAATGACAGCACTGTAATGGAGGAACAGTTTGGCTTTAAAACTCTCCAAGATTGTAACCTCTCTGATAGATGGTGGTAATCGATTCCACAGTTTAGGATCCAACACAGCAAAAACACGGTCCCCCTGAAACTTACATTTATTTCTCAGAACCAGTAACAAACACTGGTCTGCAGAGCGCAGAGACTTAAGGAGGGAATATTTAAAAGCAGATTAGAAATGTGAGACGGTGCTGTGCCTGCCAATGACTTAACAGCAAAAACCAGAATTCTCCTAAAAATCAAATATTGTACAGGCAGCCAGTTCAATGAGACCAGGATCGGGGTGATGTGTTCAGACTTCTTTGCATCACAAATAAATCTGGCTGCTGCATTTTGAACCAGCTGCAGCCTTGCTATTGAAGCCTTGGGCAACCCGGCATATAAGGAGCTGCAATAATTCAGTCTGGACAACACAAAAGCATGCGTCACAATTTTTAAGATTTGACTTAGATAAATAAGACTTAATCCTCGCTAAATGTTGCAGCTGTAAAAATCAGGACCTGGTTACAGCATTTATTTGGAGGTCCAGTTTCAAGGCGGCATGAAGTTTTACTCCCAGGTTACGGACCACAGACTGTTCAAACTGGGCGAGCGAGAGCATATCAAGACCATGATCCTTTAGACCAGAGAGAGAACACAATTACTTCAGTTTTGGCTTAATTAAGCCCAAGGAAGTTAGCCGACATCCACAGCCTAACTTCATCGAGGCATTGAAGCTTCCAAAAACACAAAGTACATCCTCCGCTAAGCTAATGTTAGCTTAATAGCTATGATATCGAATGAGTGATTCCAGGCTAAACCTCACATTCTGCTGTAAACTCTTTGACTCGCTACATGTTCGGAGCTTTAATTCAACTTCTATCTAATCTTTGAAATCTTTTATACAGTTCAGTTTAAAGTCATTTAGTCTAAAGTAATTCATGTAACTTTTGGTGCTAATCTAAATCCAGGTATAAAAACGTTCAATCAATATGAAGAAAATGTAGACTTTTGAAAAATATATTAAAGAAAGTGAAATCTTTGTAACAGAAATGCTAAGAACATCCAGGGATAAATGAAAGTAAAACTTGGTAAAAATGTTCCTGAATGTCAGAAAATAGATCTTCAGCTCTGCTGTAAGTTTCCATCCTCAGACGTGTTCTTCAAAACGCGGCTCGTATTCTTCTCTGGGAAGTTTTTAGCGTCACTTCAGTTAATAATTTGCGGTTCGACTGCAACTCTGTGACCAGCAGCAGAGGAGTGAAAGTTCTCCTTCAGAGTCTCACACGTTATTCCTGTGTTACTCAGACGGTGAAATGGGACCAATCAGAGATGAGCGTAGGTCTGACGGCTGACCGTCCCGCCTCCTCTTTCAGAACTTTGTACTCTATCAGTTGAAATGTAGGTCATTGAAAAGGCTGATGTTCTTCCAAAGATCAGTGAGTGTGGATTCCTGTTTGACACCCCCCACCACAGCTGATGGACCCCAACCCGTATTAAGGAACCCAAACTGGTTACTTTATTAAGGCTGAGATGATGCTTCTGAATCTGCCGCCACACACTCACAGCCAGGAGCTCGATCTTGTTCTCCTGGATTTCAGCTTCACAGTTTGCTTCTGTTGTCTTTTCTGGTCAATAGATGGATTTTATTTTCCATTTGGCTTTTAGCTAAATACAAACGGCAATCTGCCAGTAACCAAATAAAACAATAACAGACGAGCAATTCAGGAGACGCCAGAACATCTGAACCCATCAGATGACCTCAAAGACCTCCAGCTGCACTGTCACTTGTCTTGCAGACAAACAATCACAACACGATCAAGCAGTTAACGTGAACCATTACGCTGAATAACAGCCTCAAACAAAAAGGAGGATATAACCAAGAAGAGAGGACAGGATGGACTCCCTCCAGACAGTTTGGGCTTGTTGGCAAAGACAGCATCTGCGAGAAGAGGTAACCGTAAGCAGGTAGACAGCAGACTTAAGACAATAATTTTATTTATCTATTTATTTACCTTTATTTTACCAGGAAAGTCCTATTGAGAATAAAAATCTCCTTTTTAATGAAACCATTGGGTGGATTAACAAGAAGCAACACAAATCTACCCAGAACACAACTAATACCGACATGTCCCATTTTTTCCACAACAACTCATCAAAACCAAACCCAGTAAAACACCAAGTCCAGTCGGGGCTGTCCTCACCTGACTCCGCCCACAATTCCATCCTTCCTCATTCCCACTGGAAAGGGCTAGCAAAAAATCAGCAAATGGTGTGAAGAAACCCCAAAAACCCAAAAAAGAAAAAGCAAAAAAAAAAATAAAAAATCTCAAAGATGCCTGATCTGCTGAATTAAAATCTGAACTCTATAAATTAAAGTTAAATAAAGGAAATTAGCAAAACAATGCTAACATCACATGCTAACTCTTAACTGATTGTGATGTAAAACATCCCAAAAGAAATGAAATAAAATAGAAAATGTTAACTGCTTAATTCCAATAATGTAGCGTTAAACTTCAAAGACCACAAGAATAAAAGTTCCAGATTATAAGCATTACATAAAGTACAGGTTGTAATGGAAATGGTGGAAAACTTTACTGGTTTGGTTAAAAATAGTTTAACAGTGAACAGAAAACTGTGTTGCAATGTAAATGTTGCGATAAGTACTGAAGATGTTTAATTCTTGACTTGTAAACTAAAGGCTGAACAGCAGAAGTTAGCGTGAGACTGCCGAAAATGTTTTCCTAAAGTACTTGGGTACAAAACAAACTTCATAAAAGTCTCAAACAGCAAAAAACATAATTTTATTCAAACCGGACTTTGGTTTTTGCTATAACTTGAATTTGAGCAGAAATTAAATCTTTAGTTTCACTTTAAATATGTGAAAAATCTGGATCACACACAGAAATATTCTGTTCAATATGTTTAGCAACATAATGTAAGACTTTTTGATTTGAGCTATTAAGTATTTTGCAATGTCTTTTTGACTGTTTTTCATAGTTTTCAATCGCTTTGGTTCAGTTTCTGCTCTTAGGGTCAGAATTCCACCAGGGTGAGTGAAGCCTCTCATGACTGCAGCTGATTACTGTTGTTCTTCAGTAGATTAAAAGTTCAAACTGGGATCAGATCCTTTCGTGCCTGCAGTCATGTTTCAGTTCATTCAGTATTTGTCATGTTTCTTCTTTGTTTTGAAGGTGTTTCTGTTAATTCCAGCTCTGGTCTCTGCATTTGGTTGCTCCAGGACAAAGTTTGAATTTTTCTGAATCATTGCTGAAGAAAATCCTGAAGAATTCAGGTTTGCCTCAATTCGTTTAAAAGTAAACTACCGGATGAAATGTAGAAACCAAAGCCAAGAATGTCAGAATCAAGCTGAACGTTTTCACACATTTGATGCTGTAGTCAGTGGCTGAGAAAGAACCGGGCATTTTGGCAGCTAGTTTCTGATGGGGTCAGAGATGGTGTCAGCGTGCTGCAGGTTGATCAGTAACGGGTCAGTTTAAAGTCTGTTCTGATAAATCCTGCTTGCTGGGTAGTGTGGACCTTGCCCTGCTCAGGCTCTGCCTCAGCCCTTTGAGCTGCTCTTATGTAAAAGTCTGTATGAAGGATGAATGGAGCAAACACAGCCTCAGTTCTGTTCCAGCTGAGCTCAGAGGGAAGCTGCAGCAGGGCATGCACACTCTGCACGTGCACGTCATGATGGATAACAATCAGACTCAAACTTCAGCTTCTTCATGTCAAAGTGGCAAAAAACGTCAAAGTGATGCAGCTTTTCTGCTTCAACAGCAAGCTTGAGAGATGAATGAGTTCTGTTCCTAACTGTGTAAGGTAGCATTTAGATAATTAATTAACTGATTACATTGTTGGTTTGTGTTTTTTCTTCTATTCTCCTTTAAACGCTAAATGTATAACATGATTGAACAGCATGTTTGTAGAGTTTGGTGAAGAGAAACACAAAGAAGACATGATTTTCAGGAGTGATTACTGGAGATGCTGCACAGTGAGGACCAGAAGCTTCTGATAAAACCAACACTCTTAAGCTTGTGGGAGGGGGGTCTGTTGTATCACAACTTGAGGGGTTTTCTGCCGAGGAATGAGCTGTTGCCATGGTGATGACACTTCCAGGGATATTTGACTGATGAGGAAATTGTCTGCATCATATTTTGTCATGAAATGTTTCCGTTCAGGCCAATCCTTAAATGAACAGTTATGCTGATGACATGATCATTTATAACAGAAGCAGCATGTGGGACATGTATTAATGAGTATGCTGATAATTAAGACGCTGTAGATGTTTGAACACACTTGCGACGTTGAAGATGCTGAAGTTGCTAAAGAGACTGTAAATGCTGATGAAGCTACATATGACACCAATATACTTATAAATGCTAAAATAAAAATAAAAGTTAAAACACAGTTCAGATAACTGGATCAGATGGCTGTCAAATATCATATTTTCTTTCATTTCTTTTGGTCATGTTAAATTCCAGAAACAGGGACCCATTATAAACCCTGAAAGTCTCCAAACTGTGAAAGAGTTTGTATGAAAATCATTACATTTCAGGAAATGGTTGAAGAAAAGAAGTTTGTTTTTTAAAGAGTTTTTAAAAAGTCTTAATGATCTTTGGATACGGAAGCTTTTTCCTTCATTTTCAGATGAAGTTAAACAGTTTGATGCTTCAAAAACAAGTAAACAAGTGAGAAAAACCAAAGGAAAAAGCAGGAACCACCTGAAGATCATGAACATTTTGGCTCTAAAATGGTTGAAATAATGAAATGGATGAAGACTTTCAAAGGAACTAAATAAAATACAGAAGAACAAGAAGATTTAGATTTCCAACCATCAACGCTGACCATGAAGTGCTGAGGCTGCAGTCGTAGATGTATTTTTTACTTTTTTGTTACATTTTGCGACGGCAAAAACTTCAGCGGCGTCTTCTGCTCCTCTCAGCCTTTTGTTGGTGATCTGAACCAAAGCTGTGATGGATGGAGCCTCTGCGGTCCCTGCGGGGTCAGACATCGCTTGGCTCTTGGCGCTGATGATGCCACAGCCTGACCTGTTATTGTTTCTTTTTTCAGCAAACTCCTGTAACCTGAAGTGACCCGGAGAGAACCGCAGTGGCGGCTGGGGCCCCGCCGGCTCCTGCGCTCTGTGTACGCCTGACACAAATACAGCAGAACTTTAAATAGTCTGCAGCTCTCACTGTAAACAGGCTGCAGACGATGCACACACAAGTCTGCATTCTCACAAAGTGCTGAGTCATGCTGGCCAAAGCCGCTGCAGATCAGCAGCATCTTAAGGACTCGCTGGTTTTCTCTGAAAACTGCAGTTTAACTGAATTTTCTTAAAGGGTAACACAACAGGACAGTTGGAGGCCAATTCCACTCTCAGCCCAGATTTGAAAAATGCAAAAAAGGGGCGGGACTAGGGCAGGTGGGCTGAGCTAGGGAGATGTGGTCTGTATCTGTGATTGTCAGTGAGGTTAGCTTGAGGTTACGTACACTGAGTCTTTAATAATGGAGAGTGATACAAAGCAAAGTGATTCCAGTTTCATCACAGAAATCTCTGTGGACATTGAGGATTTTTCTCCTCCACCTTCTCCTGAGGCAGGAGCTCATAGTCCAGAACCATGTTCTGAGCCGCTGGCTCCAGACGCTGCCTTGATTTGTGTGACGAAACAAATCAACGATGCCAGCGACAGGGGACACAAACTGTATCTTGGCACATCAGCCGGCACAGCTGAGGGTTTGCAGAGCTGAAAGAGACCCATGTCTGAGTGGTAAAATGGTGCTAGCATCATAGCTAATGAAGGCTAATGTATGACGCAAAGAATCCTGAGTGATTTATTACAAATCCCATCACCAGGGCAGAGTTTGCTGGATTCAATGCCAACTGCTCCCAACCACTGTTGTCTAACTTCCACTGGAAAGTTGTGCAAGCCAGAAGATTTCTGACGGGTAAAGGTAATACGCCTACGAGCCATGCTAAAGCTAACACGATAATGACAGACTGTTACGCATTCAAAGATGGGCGGGGCTTTTAAACTGGAGCTGCAGAGCATGATGACATAAAACTTCTGAAATTTACACCAGTTGACCAATCACAAAACTCAACTGTACTACCTCATTTCAACCTCTAGGGGGCAGCACACAGATGTTTTTGGACTACATTTTAAAAATTTTACAAGTTTATTTGAAATGGACAAATATTTGGCAAAGACCAACAGTCAGCACTGTTAAAGCTCATTTATACAGGTCAACAGCCAGAAAAAGTGGATTTACTGTTCAGTTAACCTTTAACTTTGCCTTATTTTGCAAATGTTGCCATGACAACACTGCCAGTTAAAACACCAACTGCAGAAGTGACATGAATGCACATGTTCTCAAAACAGGAAGACGTCTTTTACTAACTTGAGCTTCAGCATACATGGCAACTGCCACCCAGAGAAAGAGAAAAAAAAAAACGCAGTGACACAGAGTGAGAGTCTCAATTCCCCCTACATAGCTCCGCCCCTTTTCTCCTGTTTTTGTTTTGAACATTTGCCTTGCCAAATTTGAGTCTTTAGTGTAGATAAAGCAAAACCATGGAGGATTTGACAAAGATTTGTGATGTCAGGATCCTCTTTTCTAAAGACTAACGGTTAGCTTAGCCGGCCTCCGGCCACCGTGGTCAAGTTTCATGATTCAGCACAGCGTTGTAAATGTTATTACTACTTTAATTACTGCTACAAACTAAAGAAACCTTTGGAAACAAAGATCCAGATGAGGATCAACCAGCATACATGAGGCTAACGGAGCTTCACGCTGCTTTGATTTGAAACATCTTCATCCAGAGTCTTCATCGGTGGATCTTCAGCTGCTCTGAAGTTCAGAATGTTGCTGCTGCTTCTTTGAATGATGATAAGAATCTTTTGACTCAGCAGGAAATCCTCCTCAGATCCATATATCATAAGAAAAGGAAATGATTTAACAACTTTGTTTTTCTCCAGAATTAGATCTTCATGAGAAACATGTTTTTAAAATCTGTATAAAACCAGTGATTTTAGCCCCGCCCACACCTTTACACTCACAATACATGGATGAGATTAGCTGAGTTTCTGAGTCCAGAAAGGTTCTTGTGGTTCCACAGTTCTCCTCTCAGCCCAGACGTATACCCAGGCAGCATACCAGCAGCCATGACCCCAGCAGCAAATCATTAGAAAGCGTTACTCACCGCTCGCTTTCTGCTGACTTGCAAACCACTGTCCACGTCCCACAATGCCGTGCGAGGCCGAGCCTGGCAGATGGTGAAAACCAGAAGTGAAAGGAGGCAGATGTTTCAGTGTCAGCACTTTCTCAGAAGTCTCACAAACATTCACTCGGACTCCCATCTGCATCGCCTCCTCCTGCTGTATGCGCAAATATGCACGCATCCACATCTACGCATCTGCACACTCACATTCCAGTGGGTCAGTACCTCTGTTCCTGTGTTCACCGACATGCACTCACACAAACACAAACTCTTGCAATTGCTGGCATGCTCTCTGATGAAGAGGTGAGAGATGAAGATGAGGTTCTCCTCCGGCTGACAGTCGTCAGACTCTGAGCTGCTCTGGAACATACACGCCGTCTGCTGAAGCAAAAAGATTCTGCGGAAAGAGTAGAACCACGTACCTGAAGGCTGCAGGTCTCTTTTGATGTTCAACTAAAGTTTGTCTGATCCTGATCCCCGCTAAGCAGGATCAGGATTTGGGTTGTGACCATGAGGAGACCTCGGCCATGAGGCCCTGAAGGTTTGGGTTTTGCGTTCAGTGGAGCTGCAGAGATTTTGTCTGATGGAAACAGTTCTTTGTGTCTGGATCTGCTGCCAGATCGTGAAGTGGTTCTGGCTGAATCCAGACTGACGAGGTCTGGATCCTGACAGAGAAACTGCTGAGAGAAATGAAAGGTGATGCAAGGTGAGGGGCGGAGCTTCACCTGAGCACTAAACTCTTGATGAACCACAGAAAGTGAAAGATGAGGAAGACCAAGTCGACTTTCACACACGTATATATGTGTGCGTACATGTCTGTGCACGTGTCTGTGCAGGTTTCTGCCTCTGCACGTGCATGCAGGTGTGTGCGTTTGTGTGGAACCACCGGGCCCAGCTGTTTCTGTGTTTTGACACGACGGGTGAAAGCTGTGCGATGAAAAGATAAGGGATCAGTGCAGCAGAGGAGCAGGCGGGTTCAGCACATGTTCTGATCCGTTACCATCTCACAGAACTCTGGTGATGATTCAGAACTTTCTGGCAGATTTCCTTCAGTCCTTTCCTGAACTTAATAATTCATATCAGTTAATTATGAATTGAAGTCACCGCAGATCCACAGACCAGGACAGACTGAACTTCTGTAACTAGCCTCTGGTGGTTGGCTGCAGAGACAGTCTTGTTCTGGATTTATTTTAGAACCAGCTTCAAGCAGTAAGTGAAAGTGTTGACTCCTGGTTTGGACAAAGATTAACAAAAAAACAGAATAATAATTTTGGATGAAGAATACACTTCCTGGTGGTGAGAAGTTTTAGGATGATTGCACAAAGACGTCTAAGATATTTAAAGATGTTTTCTCTGAAACTCCAGATGAGAGATCTTTGTTTTCATTCCATAATCCTGGACTTATTTTTCTATGAACTTTTGAAGTTTGAGAGTTTAAACAGGACAGAAAAGTGTGGAAATGTTCATGTCTGTCTGAGAAAAGTGAAGAAAGTGTGTAGTGAGGAGTTTACAGACGTAAAACATCTGTGATTCTACTTCTCAGATTTCACCTATCCCGGGTTATTTGTGGAACGTAACTCCTGCAATAAACGAGGGAACACTGTAATCTTTTCTTCTCATTAACCCTTAAATACCAGAGCTGGCCCCTGTGACCGTTCTAGTCGCACTAATTCTTCAACCAGTTAATTCATGTCATTAGTCAATTCCAACTGATTCTAACGCAGAGAACGCAGCTTTAAGCTTTACAGCAATAAAATATTTCTTATCAGCACAAAGCTGCTTTTCTTAATTGATTGAATCCGTAGAAATTTTGTTGAGTCACGGTAATTCAAAGAGTGACTGCAGTGACTCAGCCCCTCCCACAGACAGCTGAATTGGAAGCAGAAGAACGAGAGATGGGTTCAGTTCTTCCTGAAAACTGTTTCATTTATGAAGTTTAGCTCTGAATTTTTACCGCTCTCAGTTAGTGTAGCAATGGTTTGATGATGCTAGTATGCATTTGTGTGTATGTGAGTGTGCATATGTTAGTGTGTGTACATGTCTACCTATGCTTCTCTAGATGGAACAGTCTCCTCTGTGTTGGTATCTCCCTCTGAATAAAGTTGAAGTCATGTTAGCTGTCACGCACCTTGGTGTGTGAAATCTGTTCTCCACATCTGACCCATCCCCTGGGGGAGCGGTGAGCTGCAGACACACTCAAGAACTACATTGTGGTTTAACCCCCCAATCCAACCCCTTTATGCTGAGTGTCAAGCAGGAAGGCATTTGGCCCTATTTTTCATGTCTATGGGAAGACTTGGCCTGGATGTGAACTCACGACCTTCCGGTCTTGGGGTGGACACTGTTTTCACAGGATGTTCATGACAGAAAGTTTGAAGGAGAAGATGCTACAACTAGGAACTCTGAATCCAAATCCGAGCGACAGATGGATTCATCTTCTCCAAGAAGCACAAATAAGCTGTTTGTCGTCACGGTTACCAGATTTCTGCTGACTCAGCAGAAGTTCAGTGAAGGTTACCTCTGGTTTGAACCTGAAGCTCTCATCTGTTAGGACGACTCCACTCCTCCTGATAAATGCGTCTCCTTTACTCCTCATCTCCTCCGTTTTGTAAGAACTGAAACCCGATCTCCTCTGTGGACCTGTGTAAATGCAGAGGAACACTGTGAGTGTGTTTGATGGCATAGCTCCCAGAGCATCCCAGCGAGGACGGAAACACAAACCGGGTACGCCTACGGAGCCTGGCTTCAGCGCTGGTGGTGGCCAGTGGGGTGGGTGGGGTCTGCTGGACCCATCATTGTTCCACCTGACGGGAACACTGCACGTGAGCCTTCAGTTCATCCCGCCAAGGTTTGTCTCATCTGCCCCCCCACACGCTGCTCCTCCCACTGCCCCCCTGTCTCTGGTTTGAATGGACTCCTGGACAGTATCATTAAAGCCTCCCTGCGGTCAAACTGCGGGCTCCCAGCAGACCCGCGCCTGTTGTTTCAGCAAACCTCAGAGTTTACACACTCCAGCAGTTCCTGCTCCGTTAACGGGCCTCTGGCTCCACCACCGCAGACCGTCATGTCATCAGCTCCACTCGGATTACAACCGACACAGTGGGAAGGAGAGCCAGCAGAGCATCAGGTCGAAGAGAGCTGCGGCCGCCTCAGCTCACATGATGGGCACTGCCAGAAACATTGGTTTGTTTTGGGTCCAGGACTTCTGCAGCCTCTGGATCCCAGCAGCTTAAAGTTACTGATCATCACAGGTCCTTCGTTTGCCAGGAGAAGAGCATTGTTTGCATCTGAACCTAAAGATTGTCCTGTAAAGTAAACATATAAATGGTGATGCTTCACATGACAAACACATCGGTCCAGCATTGGGTTTGTCGTGTGAGGAGTTTATTGTGTGAATCACAATTTTCCAAAGATTTTTATGGGAAATCCTGTAATCAGTTCCACAGTTTGTAGAAACACAGAGGACAGTAATGGTGACTTCATGCTGCGATGCCACACTTTCCCTGATGTGGTGCTCTTCATGAGAGTGGAATCCCATTTGGAATTGCACCTTTTTTATGTTTGATACCTGTGATCCCCTTTTTTCATCAACTTGTGTGGTTGCCATGACAGCCCATTATCATGGAAGGGTAGAATGTGGGCTATATGCTAACTCAGCTACCTACCAGCCGTACTGGGGTTAATATGAGTCACTGAGGAGAAAGGATCCACACCAGTGTTTTTGTGCAAAAACATGTTTATTTTACCTGTAAGGTTCCCACTCCCATCATGCACCAACAGCCCCTTCAACCGACATCAGCAACAATTGCAGAACCGACAGACAGGCTTACAATGATCATTTCCACCGTAAGTATGTCCACTCACCCTACATGGTCTTACTCACACACTCGTGGGCGGTTTGGAGAGCTGTCCAGAAAGAGCGATCCCACACTGCTCTCCAACACAAACATCTGGACTGCTTTTCCTGAGACCTGCTTCACTATTTTTACGATTTATTTTTAGCTTGTTTTAACTCATTTTCTAAATCTGTAGCGGTTTGGCCACACAGCCACTGTGGGCTCTGCAGAGTGAAAACTGATAACAATGCCATGGCGATGCAACCACGCTGTTAACGCTGGAATTGACAGGCCACCACATGTCTACATCAACTACAGTCAGAGGCCTGACAGGGGACCACATGATGTCCGGGGGTCAGACAGAGCCACCACTGCAGAGTCTGTGTGTAGTCCTGTTTTTATGCCTTAACAGGACCCTAATCTGGTATAATCATCACCTTTGTTAGAACCAAAATCCCAGTGGGGACCACCAGTTCTAATGCCACCTGTGGTTCATCAACTGGTAACAGTTAAGCTTCAAACAGAGAATTAGGGCTGAGTCAGTCCTTAGAAGAACAACTGCAGGGGTTGTGTGTAATTGTGTGTATCTGTTAGTATGTGTTAGTGTGTTCCTATCTGTATATAGTTGAGAGGACTCTTGATGTTGTTGTCCATTATGAGGACTTCTATTCTGCGTTTTAAGTCAGATTCATGGTTCTTTGTCAAACTGGTAAAATGTTTTCCCAAAAAAAATCCCAGACAATACCAGAAGCAGAGACGTTAGTTTGGATATGTTTCTTTATGGTATTTGATGACAGGGAAAGTAATTTGTCTAGGTAATTTTAATATCAAAGGGGCAAGCATTTTTCTATCACAATTAGTGTAAATACTTTTTAGAAACTGTAAAAATTCTTGTCTCCATACGTACAGGACACCAAATACAGTTTAGTTAGTCGAGTTCCTTAGAACCTAGTTGTTGCTCATTGGTTGAACAGCCTGTCAATCACTTCTGTGTGGCTTAGATCATGAAGGTCAATGTGTCCATCTGTATGACACCTAACCTTACATTTTGGACAAAAGCATATAGACATATAGATAGATTTTCTAACTGAAGAAAAACAAGATTTCTTGAAATTGGTTTTTGGTGTTCCCAGTTTGGAAGTCTAGTTTGAAACAGTTAATGTCAGACAAAGTGGAGAAGTCCATGTTTTTTAACTGAGTTGGCTTGATGGTCTATTTCAGCGATGTGACTCAGATCTAAGTTATCACCTTTACATCAAAGTTGATCAGAGTTTTGGTTAATGTGCTTTGTCACCAGCCTCCTTCTGTACCTGTTTGAAGCTCTCCCAGATGTGGGACGTTCCCAGCAGACTCTCAGTACGTTTGGGTCTGCCAAGTTTTTCTGGCCTTCTTCCCTGCCAACGAATCCAACTCACCACCAGGTAGTGATCAGTGGACAGCTCTGCCCCTCTCTTCACCCGAGTGTCCAAAACACAGGACCGAAGGTCACCTAAAGTGACTACAAAGTCGATTATAAATCTCCTTCTGAGGGTGTCCTGATGCCACGTGTGTTAATGGGCACCCTTGTGCTCAAACGTGGTGTTTGTTATGGACAAACTGTGATGAGCAAAGAAATCTAACAACAAAACACCGCTCTGTTTAGTTTATGAGCCGAACAGCAGTAATGGAGAAGGGAGAAGGAGACTTTTTCAAACTGAAGGTTTTCATCTGCTCCTGATCCATCACAATTTGGATAAAGAAATAGTCAGAAACTAAGTTTTAATCATAAATTGTTTTATCTATGTCCTCCACCAAGTGCTTCAAGAACATGTTGAAAACACCATAAACACATTTTTTGTTGGAGTGGATCTTTAAAGGAAGACAAAGGAGACCAAGTTGAAAATAACTGACAGTTAATAAAATACCTTTAAAGCTGAAAAGTTCTTGTGAAGTTCATTGTTTTGGTTTGTTTAGAAATGCAGATCTAGTTTTCAGCAGAAGTTAAGCCTGATGAAGTCATGTAACATCAATCGTCACTCTACTCACTACCTTACTACCTTAGGGTGGGCGTGGCAGAAACATTCCTGACCTTAAGAGTCACACACACACAGATACACATGCATACATACACACACACTAACAACTAAACATGGATTGAGTTTGGTGGAGTCCCCGCCTCCAGCCGCTGTCATTCCCAGGCATGTGGGCAATGGGTGTGTGTTTGTTTTGAACTGTGGTAAATATGGAACGAACGCTCAGGCCCCGCCTACCCTCAGTACCTGTTCACTTGTGCTCTTCATTGACATGTTCCACTGCCCCACCACAAACACACACAAACTGACCAATATTTGTGGGGCTAAAGTACAGCGCATTGATTATCAGCTCAGCATCCCGTGCTGGAAAACGCTGCGTCAGTGTCTGTTCGATTCTCAAGATGAGCACGTCCAGTTTTGGGTTGTTTTCCTTTTTCTCACTGCTGTGATTCACAGCTCCACCTGCAACACCGAAGTTGGTTTTCTGTTCTAGAGGTTTCTCCAGGGGGTGTTGAAAGGGACAAAACATTGAATCAGGTTTGTATTTGTCAAAAAGTCATAAAAAATGTTCAATTAAAGATGATTTAGGAAAGAATTATATTGTTTTATCATTAGTGTTGATTCCTATTCATACGGGTTAATTCCATGGAAGTAGAAAATTGTTTTTTTTTATAAACTTAATGCACTTGACTGATTTTTAAAAAATCTATTACCCTAATGTTTTTTATTAAATGAATAATTTATTTGTCTTTATCACAGTGGCGCAGTGGTCAGCGCTCCTTCCTCACAGCAAGAAGGTCCCCGGTTCAAGTCCCGGCTGGGGAACCTGAAACAGCATCACCAATGGGGGATCTTTCTGTGTGGAGTGTGCATGTTCTCCCCGTGCATGTGTGGGTTTTCTCCAGGGACTTCGGCTTCCTCCCACCCTCCAAAAACATGCTTCACAGGTTCATTGGTCACTCTAAATTGTCCCTAGGTGTGGATGTGAGTGTGATTGTTACTGGCGACCTGTTCACGGTGTATCCTGCCTTCGCCCACAAGTGGATGGGTTAGGCTCTGGCAGCCCCATGTCCCCAAAAGGGACAAAGCGGGTTTAGAAAATGAATGAGATTCATTGTAAGGTCATCTCTAACTGCAGATGGACCATGGTGACGTCACTCATCATTGGCTTAACTTCAACAGGAAAAAACATCATGAAACCTTTGACTTTTTGATTATGTGTGGCAAATATGTCTGAGTCATAAGGCCACGCCCACTGAGGACGGTTTGGAGGCAAGGTTTCTACAGTGTCATGTTAGTCATAAAGCTGTTCCCATTTCGACCAAACTTTAATCACAATAATGATGACAGGAAAATCTGTTCTAAAATCATGAGATGAAAACATTCAGAATCAAAATGACCATCGTTCTGAAAGCAGACCATCTGACTTTAAATGAAAACAGTCTGACTTGATTTTCTAATATGTTCCCTAGTTGGCTCCAGTTACTCTGCTTTTAAACAGCTTCAATCGGGAAGTATCTCCCTAGTTGCAGGTTGGGCATGGATGGCCTAAAGAGCTCCTTCAACAAGTTATGCTGGTTCTGGTGTTTTACAGTTTCAGCCTCTTTGCTGTGGCTGCAGCTCCAGACAGCTCCAGAAACCCGTCCTGGGGAGACCAGGTGAAGGGGTTCAGCACCTGAGGCAGCATCAGACTGTGTGCGTCTCTGTAAACAGTGTGGGCGTTGAAACGTGAGCCTGTCAGCGGCAGATCCTGTCCCGTCACGCCGCGTGGAGCGTGTGGGTGTGTGATGAATGAAGCTCTGTGATTAACTCTGCAGGACTGCTGCGTCTTAACATTTTGGAAACCCTGCATCTCGTTTTCATACAAAATTCAGGACTTTGTGTTTTAAAAATGATGCAAACCGAGAGTTCAAACATTCATAACTGCAACTGTGAACCGATGGTCAGGAAAATGTTTGAACAGCAGAGGAATTCAGGACAAAGAATGTAAATGAATACAACCAATCACAGAACTAATTTGAGTTCATGTCAACAGCGCCACTAGAACAATAAAACTAAGAAACATCATCACAGAAAGTCAAGGATTCAACTGAAATTGTTGAGGAAAATTCATTCTGGAAGATTTCATCCTAGTCTGATCCAGGTCAGGTTCATCACGTGTGCTTTCCTCTGATGGTTCTGATGGTCCTCGTGGTTCTGTAGGTGTAAAATCTCACCTGAACTCAGATTTAGACCAAAATCTGATCCTGTTGAGAACAAGTTTCTCTGTTCTCCTGCAGATGAACTCTGGTACGGTTCACTTCGGTGTGAACATAGACAGACCAAAGAGAGGAGGTGCTGGAAGCTTCGTATGTTTGGAGGAGAAACAAAGGGCCATCGTGTGAATCTGAAGAATCAGGAACGATGAAGAGCAGCTGTAACCACAGGATTTTTCCAGACAATCTAGTTTGCTTCATTTCTTTGTTCTTCACGAGAGTGCCATGTGTTGATAACAAGTCCATCACGATCGTTCATTCCTGCAGAGTCCGCAGGACTGTCCCCGTCCATCACTATCTGACACACTTCACGCAGACCAAACCGCTTTTAGAACTGAGAGAACTTTCAATGAAGGACCATCAGCTGGGTGACTGTTAATGGAAAAGTTCAACCAGGCTTAGTGGGGGGGGTGTCCTGGACCAGTTGGAGTCTGAGAGGAAAGGAACGAGTAAATGACGAATAAAAAGGAACAACAATGGAAGTCTGGGATTTCTTCAGTTGCTGCTCAGAACCGGAAAGCGAGTCCAAGTCCTCCAGGGTTTGGCTGCTCAGACGGGGTCCTTCTCACCCTGCAGCAGCCCTGATGTTCCACGTGATGAAACAGCAGGTGAGCTTGACTCCCTGATCCATCAGAACCTCGCTGGCTTTCAGTTTCTGTGGTGTCTGCTGTGATGTTTCCTTTTGTTTGTTTATGCCTGTGTGAGAACAGGAATGAAAAAGAGAAATTCTTTGAATTCTTGTCTGTCCATCAGACTCCAGACTCAACTGTTGTTCTTCGTCTCCACTTCAAGACGTTCAGCGTTTACAGTTTACTTCTCACTGAGTGCCTGAGCAGAACCTCTGATGTTTTCTTTGTTTTTGTCTGGAGAAATGCTGTCAACCCCTGCGACAGACTGGCGACCAGTCCAGGGGTGTACCCTGCCTTCGCCCATGAGTAGCCGGGTTAGGCTCCGGCAACCCCGTGACCCCGAAAGGGATAAAGCGGCTTGGAAAATGAATGAATGAATGAATGAAATGCTGTCAAAAGATTTCATTCTGAAAAATGATCCAAGGATTCCTCCTGAAGCGTGCTCAGAATCTTGTCAGGAGAGCCTCTTATTAGTTGATCTAGGGTTAAATGACCTTTTTCTACAGCCATAGTGTCGTTGAGCAAACATTTACGTCCATATTTTATAATATAATAACGTTTATAAGCAACGCGGTTGCTTCATTTGACTGGTGGAGTTGCTGACATGTTTCCCTCAAAACCCTGTTCTGCCTGATGGTGAGGCAGAAAACTCAACACAGGACGAAGGTTTCACAGATTATCAGTACAAATAAAATGCTCAGATGTTTTTATGAAACGGATGAAGCTCTGAAGAAAACCCCGTTCTTAATGGGAAACTTTCTTTAGAACATGACGTCTGTCGATCTTCTGACACGAGTCACATCCTCAGAGGATGAACGTCTCTGTCCAAACACCTCCAAATACCATTTCAAGCTACCATGCTAATGCTGTGGGCGGGGCTCCACTGGTTACTAAGGAAGATCGGAATGTTGGCAGCACAAGCAAATGGATGACGAGGCCTCCAGACGCCGCCACAAATCCAGAAAAAATAATCACTGTTAACAAAAGATACTTGATAATGTTATGTAACGCAATTATAACAGCAGTTGTTGTCCACCTTTGACACATCCCACCAGAGGTCGGCACAGCAAATCCTTTTTCACTGCTTCAACCAGGTGGGTTGGCAGAGATTTTTGCGAGGGATTCCCCTCCTGACACAACCCTGTATCTAATCCGGGCTGGGGACAAGCACAGGGAGACCCAGACTTGGGTCCTCCTGTTAGTTAGGCAACAGCATGGAGAGCCTTGCCTAAAGACCCACACTGGATTCAGCTCATTGCACCCTCTAGGAATCAAACCCTGGTTGCCAGTCCTACATCCAGCCAACTTAGTCATCCAGCCCCAATAACATATATTGTAAGTATAACAAGTTACCAGCGCTTATTTTTAAAGTGATTAAGCTAATATCAATTAGGACGTAAAAATAAAACCATCACCAAAATGTTGATCAAAAATTTACAAAATTAAACCTTCCTGGCGCCCGGTGGGTGATCAGAGCCTGGTCCTCCCTGAGGAGGACCAGGCTTCTGGCGCAGGTTTCTGACGCAAACATGTTTCTGACGCAAACATGACAAACTGCGTGGATCTGAGGAGCATCAACTCCGCTGCCACTAAACTTGACCTCCAGGTGATTCCTGCAAACGGCAAGGTTTATCTGAAAAAATCTGCAGTCCAACAGGTGACCCCCACGATGGAGACTAGAAGGTTCCTGTTGAGTCTGAGCAAAGGATCTGACCCGTCCTCACAGAAGGAGCCGGCGTCCCGTATTGTTTCCTAGTGACGGTGGTGAAGCATCTGACGGTCAGGAACCAGCAGGAACCCGAGGTACGCTCAAAGCCTGGATAATCCTAAACACACTGCGGAGGGATTTGTGAGTGTAATGAGCAGGTAATCACACTTGACTTCATTCTTCCACACCCAGCCAATCCAGACAGAGGGCGTGCCTTAATCCACCAATTATTCACCTGTCTCCAATTAGATCATCTGCTCACCACAAAAACACTCTCATAGGCGACTCTGGGGGTGGACGAGCTTTACAGAATGTCTTCAGTCTGGTTTCTCCTCTGACTGATGCCGTCCTGTTTCCTCTTGCAGAGGTTTGTGTGAAAGTGATGAAGAGGAAGGAGCAGACGTGTCAGAGACACGACTCCCAGCCACTAAACTGATGAGTCCATGAAAAAGCCAGAATCAGATTTCCTCCACCTTCAGGTTAAACTCAGGAGAATCGTTTCTGCTGGACAGCCGCTGCAGATGCTTGGCGCAGCCGCTGCAGATGATTGGCGCAGCTGCTGCAGATGATTGGACAGCCGCTGCAGATGCTTAGACAGCCACTACAGATGCTTGGC
>BSAI01000210.1:928370-938565 GCA_036245035.1 Adrianichthys oophorus
TCCATCCATCCATCCATCCATCCATCCATCCATTATTCCATCCATCCACCCGTCTTTCCCCAGATTATCTGCATCTGTGAGGAACTGACATCCTACTTGATAGGTTGAAGGATTTCTGTCTGATCTGTTCTGCATACTTCACATGAATCTTTGATATTTTGAGCTGATGCTTTTATTTTGAAGGCTCACTGTTTTTTCTTGTTTCCTGATTTTGTTCCGTTGAATAGCTGAACTTTTTCATGCTGTCAGGAATCAGACTGGGGGTTGGACGTCGCCGTATCACGGTCTTGAACATGAGTTTGTGGGAAGAAGAACTCATGGCGACATTTGAGTAAGAATCTGAGGAGCAGCTCAGAGGTGGAAACCTGGCAGTGTGATCTCACACATGGATGAGGTGTGAGTGTAAGTGAGAGATGGTATCAGGAAGCCCAGCAGAGGTTCTGGTGCCTCTCTGGATCCAGCTGTTCATCCCACATTCTGTCCTGTTCTCAGCCGGAGCTGCAGGATCTCAGGCTGCCAGAGGCCTCGCAGGAGATGCAATGAGGCGTTCAGTGGGCCGAGCACTGCAGCCGAGCCAGGCGCTGGTCATAATGCACTGAATTATTAACAGAGAAAGAGTGCAGGAACCCTCACAGCAGCAGTGGGGCGGTTATCAGATTCAGGTTCGAACTAGAGCTGCGCTCAAATACTAAACATTTATTCACCCGTTCAGCTCAGAGTTTGTTCTGGAAACCATCCAAACCCATTCAGAGTGCAGCACGGCTGTTTGTTTAGTGTGAAGCTGTGGAGGAGCGGCCAGAAGAGCGGCGGTTAACACGGAGAGGGCCTTTATTTGAGTTTGAACTGAGGAGGAATTTGTTTCAGTCTGCAAAAAGTCAAGGTGGATTCTTGAAGCCGTTTGACAGAATCCGGAAGATCTTCTTCATGCAAAGCCTCCTCCTGACTGCAGATCTTTGTGACAGACGCTTCCATCCACTCTTCCCAGCTTCTCCTGGTTATCCTATGGATTCCAAACCTGGTTAGAAGAGAAAACTGTCGGCTAGAAACAAGACAACCATGTCAGAACTAAAGGAGATTCTACACTTAAGCTAAATGCTAAGTAGCTAGAAAGAACACTAAGATGGAAGATGAGTCCAAAAACTGATTTTAAAGGCTAACAAAACCAAATCATTTGTGAGATCCACCACAAAATGTTACACACAGTTCATTGTTTGAGAAAAATGTTCCCTGGAAAGGGGTGGAGGTGTTCTTGTCACCGGTGCCGAGCAGTAAACGCCGCTTCGCTGTGGCGATCTCTGACGGGATAAGCTGATAAACTGACAGGATAAAAAATATTTTTTAAAATATTTTTTTTTCATCCTTGTATCTATATAAAAGTGTGAATTTATGTGTACGTATGTACGTGTAAATATATCTATATATATATCTATATATCTCCATTGATATATTTTTCCTTTAAATGTACTTCCCTTATTTATATAATGAAAGAATGGCAGAAAAAGACGTTTTCTTCATTCTGTTCTCTTTCATTTTCCTTGTAAAACAACTTCTTCCAGGTCTTATGTTTTTGTGGTTGTGGAAATGAAAATGAATAAAGAAGTTAAAAAAAGTGAATTGAATTTGTAAGTGATTTTAGGTTTAAGTTTTCTGTCCGTTGAGCTCAGGAACCCGAGGTCGAAACAACTGAAAAAAACAGAACAGTTTAAAATCAATAAGGCATTTGAATTCAAACCTAAAATGATGAAGTATCTGCTGTAAACTTATTTTAACAGAAGAACATCTTTCAGAAAGCTGGAAAATAACAATCTAACAAAGAGCCACGATTACCGTAAAAATCAACTTGATGATTAAGCTCAACCTTTTTTTGTTTTTAACAGTCCTCCATGTAAAGGTTAACGGTGTGGAAGCTGAGCTCCAGTTTTAACCACGACTCCGACATTTGATTTGACGTTGAAATGTTGATGTTGGTGATGCTGTAGACTAAAGTAATAAAGACGAAGTTTAAGGCGAGTCATTTCATTACATATGAGATCTTTATCTATGTTGCTGTTACATCTCTATTCATGAATTGTAATGGAATCATGTGGATGTAAAATAGTAAAGGGACCAGAATGGAGCCTTGGGGAACTCCAGAGATGTGATCTTTTTAAATGAGTCTATAACTGCATCTGTTTTCCACTTCTCACATTTCCAGTTCAGTGTATCACACAGTTTAATGAACTGATGGTTTTTGGGTTTGAAGTCAGAAATTCTTAGAATCAAAAACTTTCAAAAAGCCTAAAACGTTTGGGAACATTTGGGAACATTTGGACCTTTCAGGAATGTTTCTTCTTCCTTCTTTTGTTTTTCTTTTTACTCCAAATGTTCTGAATATTTTCTCACTGGATGTTTGTTTCCAAGAAGTTTGTTGTACATCATGAAAGTAGGTTGCATTTGTCTGTGGCAGTACCGAGCGCTAGAACCTCTGAGGATCGTCCTCCATCAGGGCTAAGCTTTCCGGATCCGTCGGACCTTGTGTCCGCAGCGGGACGAGATCCTGCATCGCAGTTGATGGATGACACGCTGTAGTTCAGGCCTGTGTTTGTCTTTGTTCTGCCATAAGGGCGGACTGTAGAGTTTAATGGGGAGAAGCTGCAGATGTCGACCCAAACAGTGTTTACATGCGTGAAGGGTCCGGCTCTGACCTTCATATCAATAACACGTCTGTGCGTGTCTGCATGTGAAGCTGCAGTAAACAGGAAGTCTAAGTGTCTTCATTGTTGAGAGCGACGATTTTTTGGAGTTTATGAAACAGATTCCATGTTTTTGTCACTCTTTCATTCAAAGACAAACACTAAAACATTTATGAGGTCAGAACGTTTGGAGCAGGTTTCATCCAAACCGATGGACTGGTTTCATACAATCAGGACAAAAGTGGGGTTTTCTGTTTGCCCAAACTTACAATGAAGTCTGGAAATTGAACCCCCAACATTGGCAGACACCTGCCCAACCTGCTAAACCACATCATGAGGTCAAACCCAACTGTTCCTCTAATGCTAAAAATGGAAAATCCATCTGAAGGCAAACCAGCCAGCTTAAAAAGATACAAATGCAACAGAAGAAAATGGCCAAATTTAGTAGTTAAAAATAATAAGAAATACTCTGCAAATCAGGTACAAAGTCAAATGCTAAATGTGTGAGATTTACAAAATAAAAAGATCTTCATTAAAAATCTGCAAGTAAAAGCAATTGATCAGTGAAAACCTTAAAAAAAAGACATCTTAACATTGTTTTAACAATGAAAGGGTTTTTGGCTGCAGATGAAAACCAAACTGAAGTGAAAAGTAAGGCCTTAGTCCCATGACCCCGTATGGGGGGGGGCTGACCTGTGTGGGTTCTGCGGGGTTTTGGGGAAGGGAGGGGCTGCTGCCTCACCCGCCGCTGTCTCAGGTATTTGAACAGGAAACTTCACCAAAGAAACATTGAAAACCCACACAGAAAAGGTCATGTCGAAAAACTCATATTTGATTTTTATTTTTCAATTCATGAAAGTAAGTTCATTTTATTTCATTTATGTATTTTTAAGCTATAAATAAAAAATAGAGTCATGAAAACGGATCGTACCATTGTTTTGCGTGGGGTAAGTGTATCGTGAAGTTTTCGTGAGGATAATAGAAGTGACATGCACTTATGACGTACGGGTGATGCAGGTTTGGTCATTTTCACCCGCAGACACTGGACAGCAGGGACTGAGACTTAGCTCATAGGGACCGACTGTTTATTGATGCTAAAACAGGCAAAAATGACAGAATTACATTAAGTTAAACGATTGAAGACTTATTTTAATTCAAAGAATATCAACACTGAAGCAATGGTGGCTTAAACAAATGCTAACAGATGCTATTGCTAAGAGGAAAAATAACAGTGAAGGATTAAATGAAAAACTAAACGACAAATGAAGTTTTGTTGCTAAATATTATCCTCAACTATAAACAGACGTGAAGCTTCAGCGGCTAAAAGGAAAACAATGATACAATGGAAAAAATCAAGCTACAGAAACAAAATGGCTACAAAGAACAATAAAAAACATAAAAGACTAAAAGTTAAAGTTAGTTCAATCAAATTGAACAAATCTAAGAAGAAGTTGAGTATCCTGCTTTGAACGAGAAGAAAAATTCAAGTAAATCACGCATAATGATTTAGAAAAAACAGAAAACAGAATCCAGCTAAGTGCTAAATGCTAGTTTGTTTGCCAAAGTCTGCAGAATGTGTCAGACAGCTGCAAACGTGCTCAGGCCTGATCGGACCCTGCAGGAAGAAGAGGATCGGAGTTAATTAATGATGTTTGGTCTCTTTAATGTTTATTAGTGTGTTTTATTGTGAACATTCTTCTCCTGCAGAAACAAAGCTGCTCTCATTTGTGTTGATCTGTGCCTCCAACACAAATCTCCAGACTGTCAGCTTCACTGCCAATTATCTAAAGCCTCATCAATCATGACTGCAGGCAGAAACCAAGACAAACGGCAGCTCCACAGCAGAGCTCCAGCTGTCAAGCTGCAGCCATCAAAGCCAGAGCCGCTGCGATCACATGCAACTTTCTGCAGAACGCCGCTGACATGGCAGCGACAGTCACTGCTCTGATGACAGACTGAAAGGTTGAGCTCTGCAGAGAAAATTCTTCATTCTGACTTGAGAGGTGAATCCAAAGCTTTTCCTCCGACTTATCTGAAAATCTGCAGGTTCAGGAGCTCAGTGGAGGTCTGAGTCAGCCCAGAGGATGAGAAAGATGACAGAGGAGAGGCAGCTTCAGTGAAGCCAGCTGAGCCAGGAGGAAGCCTTCATGAAGCTGAATGTGAAGCAGTATCATGGTCGGGGCTGGAGTTACAGCTGCCAGCGTCATGATGGCCCATAGCAACCTGTCTGTGTCAGGAAGCGAACAGAGTTCTGCTCGTCCCTTCAGACTCTGGAGGCCAGGAAAAGAGCTGGTTAATGTTCAACGGTGCTCAAACAGAAACGTGGAGTAGATCCTCAGACAGAACCACTGAGACCTCATTCTGCTGCGTCTGCACACGCTCAGACAGAAGCAAACGAGGAGCTCCTCAGGGAACCCGTTCAGAAGATCACATGACAACCTGGATCAGCGTCCTCCAGGGTGACCACGCCCTCCTGTGAAAGACCAACAAACGCTGAAGAAGCTGGAACCAGGTCTGCTTCATCCAGTCCTGAAACTGTAACCAACCCAGAAAAAATCCATAAAGCCCACAGAAGATCCGTGTTCCCCAGCAGCAACATCCACGACCCCACAGCGGACCTCTGATCCACGGGCTCAGTTCTGTGTCCTCCAGCCGTCACTGCTCCATGATCACCTTCTGAGATGGGGGAGGAGCTCCGTGGAGCCGTGGTTGTCACCTTCACCTGGATGTTCTCAGCAGTTTCAGGAACCACAGTCAAAGCACCGCTGTGGGGCAACCCTCTGAGATCCAGATGTACCCCAACAGCTGAGAGGGACCCGCCCCCAACCCCCTCAGACGCCTTAGGATGTGTAGCGGCAGCAGGTGAGCTCAAAGCCTTTAAGGAAGGATCAGAGTCTTCATCCTTCCTCCAGGAGAGTCCACTATCCAAAGGACGTCACGTCCATCTATGTGGTCACATCTACACGTGTTCTGGGAGGTGTCTCTTGTTTCTGTGGTCTTTCTGTGAGACGGACAAACCAGAAACTCTTTTCCGTCTGAACCGTTTTGGGCTTCAAGTCTGGTCTCCAACACATTCTAAAGGACACTTGCTGACTGTGGCTTTGATTCTCCAACACTTTTGCTGCAGCTTCTTCTGCCTTAAATCTCAAACACAAAACATGACTTAAAGACGTTGGAATCATCATCTGCCTTCAGGCTGCACCTTCCTCTTAGTTCTCCGTTAGTCTCCCGTAGGAGTTCCCTCAAACTCTGGTTGCTCCTTCACTTTCTGAAGACTCCCAGCGTCTCATGAAGCCTAAATGAGCAGGAAGTCTGTTTCGGAGAATCCTGGGAACTTCTCCGACCTCCTGCAGGTTTCTGGTGATGGCTCCCTGGATCACAGCTGTTTACTTCTGTGAAAAAAACCAACACTAATGCTCATAAAAAGACCAGAAATCTCTGAGCAGAAACTGAATTAGAGTCAAGTTTTTCTGTAAATGAAGGATCAGACGGAGCCGTCCAAACCTCAACTCAATGTTCTGCAGCCAACTACATCCTAACCAGCAAAATGACAGTGATTTGTCAGCAGCAACCCTGGAAGCAGCTCACCGAGCCGTGTGAGAGGGTCCTGAGGTCCAGCCAAGCGGGCCTGAACCGGGCCAGAAGCAGCCAGAGAGATTTCTGCACATAAAACAGAAATAAAGCAGGAAGGAAGAGAAGTTCCAGCTGCTTGAGACTAATGGTTTCCATCCACAGGAAAACTGCAGCCAACTTCTCACCATGACAGTCCACATAAAGGTCCGGCTGTCTCCACGCACACCAGCTTCTGATCCCACGCCGGGGCGATGCCGGCCTTCAGGTAACGCCTGTTCAAACATGGAAGTCTGACTGACAGCCAAATTTCAGGTTTTCCTGAGAAGATTCAGGAGGCCAGAAAACATTCCTGCTAAACCCAGAATGACAGACGTAAACGCTCAGATTACGACGTTAAAAAAGGTCAAAAGCAAAAAGAAGCATTCCGAACCACTGATGAGGTCCGATGAAGAGTTTCAGTCCGGTTAGGTCATGACCAGAGACACCTCTGAAAAGACCCAAACGGGAGATGGAATTCAAGATGGAGTTTGTTCACGTGTTTACACGGAAGCGTGTCTCAACGGTTTAGGCTCTACATGAGCAGATCGGATTCTCATCTGCTGTATCAAGACTTACTGAGCAGAGTAAATATGACAGTCACTGTAATCTATTACTTTTGTATTCTATTTCTCCCAGCATTTCATGTAGCTGCCCAACAGAAGCCGTCAAAGCAGTCAAGACCCCCCCATCTGTGGAAACATCGTCAGTACCAAATCCCAACCGTAAAACCATAGTTAAAAGCCATTCCGGCCTTTCTAAGATGAATGACTGTAATCTGGACGTTCTTGAGACTGGTTGGTAAATCGGGCAAATCAAAACCAGTGTTTTCTTCCAGGAACTTCCTTTGCTGGTGGAACTAACAACCATCAGTGAATCAGTACAACACATTTACGCTCAATATAAACAAAATGTCCTCAGATCTGCAGAAACAAATAGAAAAGAACTAAAGAAAAGTCTTCATCACTGCGGACTTCGCTCAGCTGTTTAACAGACTAATTGAGGTCAGAATTAAAGTGGATGAAGGTCACAAACAGCACTGGCCATGCTGAGGATGTGAAGTATGTGTCATCTTCTTTTGGAGATTTTATTCATTTCAATTCATTTTTTTTTTTTACAAGTTTGTGAAGTTGAAAAAATGCAGCTGCCTGTGGCAGTGATGTAGGTACGACAGTGGGCGGTCCAAAGTCTCGCTGCTCCGCCCCATTCTGATGCATCCACCTGCAGACAAACAGATCCATGAACGTCTTTGTTTCCTCGTTTGAGCTGGAATCTGGATCGGAACTGAATCAAAACGGGATCAAATATGGATCAAATCTGGATCAGAACTGGATCAGAACTGGATCAAATCTGGATCAGAACTGGATCAAATCTGGATCAGAACCGGATCAGAACTGGATCAAATCTGGATCATACTGGATCAAATCTGGATCAGAACTGGATCAATCTGGATTAAAACTGTACGACTGATAGCTTTGATATTATACATTTTTTTGTTTTTTTGGCTACGCTTGCGATGTTACGCTACACCGCTAATGTTAGTTTAGGGTTGTGAGCTAACAAGAGAGAGTGTAAACAAAGGATGATGGGAAATGGAGGCAGCTTGCTCCACGCTAACAGACCCGCCCACAACTCAGAGGTGAATTTCTAATGAACTCCTGCAGAAATGAATGTCCTAGAAAACCACACCAGTTGTTTTTTTTTTTTTTTAT
This sequence comes from Adrianichthys oophorus, assembly GCA_036245035.1. NCBI lineage: Eukaryota > Metazoa > Chordata > Actinopteri > Beloniformes > Adrianichthyidae > Adrianichthys > Adrianichthys oophorus. Next base: position 936,364 of record BSAI01000210.1, read on the forward strand.
TATTTTGGCTAAAAACAGTGTAGTCAAAAGACCAATGAGAATGCTTTGGAAACGCAACAGAAGGTGTGAATCAATTCTGTGAATTTTTTCAATTGCAAAATTTAAATGTCCTTTCATTCACTGCTGCTTCCCAATGGGGAGTTTCTACGGGTCAGAGTCTGGGGGTTTCTGGATCTGTTTTTTATGTGAAACCCAAAGTTTGAACACATGCTTGAAACCAAAGATCCAAAATGACTGAATCCACTTAAAGGAAGAGGGAATTGATTACCACACCAGTACCAGGCCAATGGGATGCAGCCCACCAGAAACAGGCCCCTCTTCAGACACGGAGCCCCGCCCCCTCACAGACCCCGTGGCTCTGTGAGAACGCCGGGCTGATGCAGTTTATTAGGGATGTGTTTCACATTGAATCTGACATGTTTCAGTTTGTCAGGAACATGTGGAAGTCATCAGACTCTCTGCCAGCTGCTGGTTTCTTCCTAACAACCTGCCTGCTCTCCTCCCTCTTTGTCTTCTTTTCTGCTTTTTGTCGTTTTCCCACAAACTCTCCAGCTGATGCTGCATCCATCTCACCTGGTTTTAATGCAGCAGCTTTCACAGATCTGCTGTCATTTATTATCCTTGTTCATGCTCTGGTTCTTTTTTTGTGCTGGCTTGTTTCTACAAAGTGAACTTACAGAAATACATCATGGAAAAGTTCAAATGATTCTTAAGTTTCTGCTGAAGCTTTCTGTATGCAGGAAGTGCAAGTTTTAGTCTGAGTATTCTGATGGAAGTTCAGGACAAAAATCCTCAAGGCAAAGATTCCATCCCTTTTCTTAACCTGCTGGTGCCGCAGGTTTGCCGGAGACTGTCCCGGTAACTGTTGGTGAAAACAGGATACACCCTGGACAGATTAGCAGCCCATCACAGACCCCATGGAGCTGCCGTGATCGACAGAGGTGGAACCAAGTCAATGTTTTTCAAGTCTCGAGTCTTTGTCCTCAAGTCCGAGTCAAAAGCAGTCAAGTCTCAAGTGGAGTCACAAGTCCCGCCATTGAACGTTCAAGTCATTTCAACCATGGAGAAATATAATTCACAGACTATGTGTCCTGTTAGGAACTGTTTTTATCTATCAATGTTTTACAAACACATCGGGTACATTTCCTCTGAGCTCATGAATCCCCACTTCAAAAACCCAGAATGATTTCTCTAAAACAAAAACCCACTTTACCACGTTTGTAATTCTGGTACCCGGAAATAGAAGGGAACCGGGGTAGCGTCTGGATATTAACTCCCCTCACCACAGAGCAGTTTGTGGCTGATGCGGCCCTGACTCTTACAAAGATAGATTTTACCAACTCCTGACTATGTTTCATCTCTCATATCAGGGTCTTTTTAGAAGACACATACATATTGGACCGAGGAAGACTGTCAAATGTAAAGCGCTTTAGCATGACTCTAAAAAAAAAGAAGACATTTGGCTTACTGTTCAACATTTGTGTTGGGATTCTGTTGTGAATTTTTTGTTTTCCAGAGTACTAAATTCCCCGTTAAGTTACTGTCAAAAATACGTCACAGGCACATGTGACGTCACGACACAAAGCACAGCAAAATGAGGAAAAAAATCCTCATGCAGGAGCTCCGTGAATTCTGTTCAACGTTTGCTGGATTTCTATCAGGAAACAACCAAGATCCCAGGATCGCGTCCCGCCCAGATCCCAGGTAAAGGTCTGAGCGATGGAAATGTCAGAATGATCTGTGGCTGCTCTGTGATTACGCTGAGCTGGCTGCACGCTCAGTATGACGCTAACAGAGTTAACCATCCCATTCATTTAAGCATCAGCTTTCACAGAACTTACCGGTCTTTGAAGCTTCGAGTCGCATGAAGTTGGTTGTTGTTGAGTTTCTGTTGGTAATGCTTTTATCAGCATGTTCTGCAAACTGCAGACCATGTTTTGTTGACAACTAGATAACTTATATACCTGAAAGTAAAAACACCGGAAAGGAACTCCTACTACTACGGAGCAAAGCTTTTCTGCAATTTGATTGGTTGGATTGTCGGATCAAGCCAACGTGGCCCCAATTTGAATGGATGTTTTGCTCACATCACACATGAATGTAAACAAACAAAGACAGCGGCGCGACCTGAATGTGTGTGTGAATGTGTGTGTGTGAATGTGTGTGTGAATGTGTGTGTGTGAATGTGTGTGTGAATGTGTG
>BSAI01000210.1:938665-953703 GCA_036245035.1 Adrianichthys oophorus
GTGTGTGAATGTGTGTGTGTGAATGTGTGGGTGTGTGTGTGAATGTGTGTGTGTGAATGTGTGTGTGAATGTGTGTGTGAATGTGTGGGTGTGTGTGTGAATGTGTGTGTGTGAATGGGACTGTGACTGTAAAGCGCTTTGGGCCTTCAATGAAGGTAGTAAGTATACAAGTATAGACATTTATCATCCTACACACATTGAGTTTTGATCAAGATGTTTTCATACATTTTCAATTCAAAAATGTTAACCTTCAAACCTTAAAACTGAAATTAGTGATATTTCCAGTTCTAAAAACAGGTTTAAAAAGATTTCTTCCGGTAAGTTCTGGTTTGTGATCAGAGCGCTGCATTCACTATCAGGTGTGAAAAATCTTTGATCTGATAGATTTTCCAAACTGGATTATTGTGACAGCTGTCCCTCAGTTCTCTATATCGCCCCCTGCAGGCTGCTCAGGAGGAGATTCTTTGGACTCATTTGTTGCTTTCAGAAATGCCCCTAAAGGTGAGAGGAAGTATTTTGGCTTTTACTTTTGACTCCAGAATGAATGAAATAAACTCCAGAGTGGGAGCGCAGAGATTCAGCTCTCACTTCTGCCCTTCAGTTCCAGAGAGCAGCTTTATTTCTAACACGTTTGCTGTCTTTTCAACACAAATCAACCATGACTCTCCTCTGATGGATGCACTCATTGTTCTGCCTCATAGGACAGGACTTTCTGGAAATCTGCTTTTTGGTAGCAGCAACATTTTTGAATCCAGTCCACCTGCACTGTTGCCATGGCGTCACTCCGACCAGTTTTGGTTCTGAGAAAAACTGAAAATAGCCAAACCAGACTGTCAGAGTGAGAAGTGTTTCAGCGCAAACCCGTCACTGGGACGCTTTTTACGTTTACCCTCTGAGTTTCTCAAACGCAGTCACGTCCTTCAATCAACTTTGTCAACTTTACTTTTTCAAGCTTAAGGAAAAGTAATGATGTTAAAATGTGTTCCTGAAAAAGCCCACGTTCCAAATGGTTCTGTTGGATCGCTGAGCGACTGAGTTCTTTGAACCCAGTTTAGCAACAGGAGCCTCCAACATGTCTATGGAATAGTTCTGAATGATGTTTTTAGCAGTGAGGTTGTTCAGCTTTTAGCTTCAGCATAAAGGATCAACTTTCAGCGGCTGTGGATTTAACCTTTAACCTTTGTGGCTCGTTCTGACCATCATCTGATATTTTCCAATTAAAGTGTCTTCTTTGGTGAACTTTCGTTGTTCACCTTTGGGGGTGTCCCCTCAGGGATCGCCACACCCATTTGGTTTTTGGCAGAGTTTGCGGCAGACGCTGGTCCTGACACAATCCTGTTATGTTGAATGTGGCAGATGTAATAGAAAGTTTCACGTTTTCATTGTTGTTTGTTCAGGACCTCTTTTACAATTGTTTGACTTTCTCAGATTTTATTTTCACTTGCTCTCCTTTTGTTTCTAATGTAAGTGCATTTGGTTTGGAACTTCCTTCAGCTGCTTTTCTTCTGGGTCTAAATTCCTTTGACTAACTCAGCTTTAATACGGTTAGCGTTTGTTACTGTTATAACAGTTTTCTTTAGGGTTTTGACTCTTTAGTCATTTAAGTCTTTCGTTCAGATCTTTTGCATCATTTTCATCATTTCTGCAGTTATTCAGTATTACTTCGTAAATGATGATGTTGTCATGTTTATCTTCTCTTCAGCCGTATTTCCCTTTTTCAAACTGATTCAGCATTTTTGCCCGACAGAATGTTTTTTATTTCATATGTTGTTGGTCCATTCCAGCTTGACAGAAAAGACACTTTTGATCCGTTTTTGCTATAATTGTTGGATTTATGAATGACTCAACAAACGCCTGCAGGGTTTGTTGTGTCATTGACTGCAGACCCAGCAGCAGCAGAAAGGAGAAACCTTTCATCCTTTATGGTTTATTTTCTCTGTTGGAGCTTTTTTAGGAACCTTTTCAAGCCCCCTTTAGGATGTTTTTTTCGCTGCACGTTCTTATGTTGGCGTTCTTTCAGCTTCATGCTGCTTTCATGTTTCCTTTTCATCAGCAGCAAAAGTTTGAAACTTTAAAACTTCTTGGAATCAAAGGTTTATTTGGAAATAGACCGTAATAAGGTCTTGTTTATAGATGAAATGTGTTGTAACGAGTACATTTATGGATATTTTATTAAATGTTCTTTTAAAAAGAGCTCAAATTCTTCAAAAAGGGGAATTTTTGACAGCGGTTTGTCGAAACTTTTGTGCGTTCATCCGACTTTAGAAGTGAAAATTTGCACAAAAGAAAACAGGAAGTGATCTGTCGGAATCAGCAGCAGATGAGCCACGAAATTACAATCAATGACGGAAAAACCAGCAGAAAGTTTAGTTAAAGAATAGGCAGAAAATGACAAAAAACCAGAATCGGAACCAAAGTTTTTTATTACAATATTTCTGAATGTTTGGCTTTTTTTTTTACATATATTCTTTCCTACATACATATATTTATATAGAGGCTTATTTTACAGTTGAAACAGAGAAGTGCTTCCTTGTTCCTCACTGAACAACAGATCAGGCGAGGGTCAAAGGTCATCAGAGAGGGTCAGAAGGCACCACTGGTTGTTGCATAAAAACCGGATTGTGTGTGATCCTGGTTTCTTCAGGAGGACTTTCGGTCTGATTCCAGTTTTAATCCACTTTTTTCCACACTTTGGTTTGAGAAACCGGAACGTCTGTTTGCAGAAAAACAGTCAAATCTCACGTTTTGCAGAATCACAGTTCAGGCACGCGCGTGCGCTCCAGAGTCCGTGCGCGTCTGCAGGCTGAAAGCGCACGCGGAGAGCTCCAAAGCTGCGCGCGCGCTCAGCTGCATTGGATGAGGCACAAAAACGAGCTTATCTGCCTGTGCGGGAAAGGCACGAGCTCAGTTCCGTCCAGAGCCCCGCGCGCGCCTCTCAGCTGAGCGGCTTGAAGGATCCGTCCGGCAGCTGCCGGAAGATGCCGCGCAGCGTGTCCAGCTCGCGCGTCAGGTGCTCCACCCGCCGCCGCAGGCGCTCGTTGTCTGCGCTCAGCTCCACCACCTTCTGCTGCGTCTCCATGTTGCGCAGCTTCGCCTTGTCGCGGCTTTTACGCACAGCCACGTTGTTGCGCTCGCGGCGCAGTCGGTACTCCGGGCTGCTCTTGTCCACGTGCTTCTTGGCTTTGCCCCCCCGCTGCTCCAACAGCTTCATGCCGCCCTGCTGCGCGTGCCCATGGTGGTGGTGGTGGTCGTGATGGTGGTGCGGGCTGGGCACCGGGGTCGGCGGGGGGGTCGGATGGCCCGGCTGGAGGTGCATGGTGGTCTGCGCGCAGTGGGCGATCTGGTACTGGAGGTGGGGCATCTGCGGCTGCGGGGGGTACTGCTGCGGGTGCGGGTAGGTGGGGGCCATGCCCCCGCTCAGCTCGTCGTCGTCGCGCGGCTCCTGCTTGATGGCCACTGGGCGCAGGCGCGGCGGGTTGTGCTCGTACAGCGGCTCCAGCTTGGACTCCATGTAGTTGGACATGTAGAGCTGCTGCGGGGCCCCCCCGCACTGCTCGTACTCCCCGCTCAGGAGCTTCAGCTTGTCCTGCCGGGCGCTGTGGTGGAACAGGTCCGCCAGGAAGTCGTCGTTGAAGGCCGCCGGGTCGATGTATGCGCTCAGGTCGATGGACGTCTCGGAGTCTCCGATGTCCCCGCCGCCCTCTGCCGGGTCTCTGTAGCCGGGGGGGGGCTGCTGGCCGTGGGTCAGCGCGCTCATCAGGGGTCGGGGCGCCGCCTCGTACAGGTTGGAGAGCTCCATGGAGAACCTAAACCCGGGCAGGCATGGCGACGCGCTCCGGGAATCCAGCTTGGACGAGTCTCCTCAGTGCGCGCGGGGCTGGGGGCGCGTGACAGCCGTGGGAGTGCGCGTAGGCTGGAGCTGCCGGTCTGATTCCTGCTGCTGAGTAACTTCTGAGCTGTCAAACCGCCGCCTTTTAAGGAGGGAGTGGGCGGGCGCTCTCACGCACACGCACACGCGGGCCTCAGGTTTCAGCGCGGAGGCTGCGGGGCTGGAAGGTGGGAGCAGCAGAACCGGAAGAGCTGCTGAGCTCTGGATCAGCGGCGCGGCTTCACCTCCGCTGTAACCCATGAAGGCTGCAGGTCTGCTCCTGCAGGCAGACGGGAGGAGGTGTGCGGTTCAAATCCTGCGGCAGACTGCGTTGCGGATAACAGCGCCCTCTGTCGGCAGCTGTCAAAACTTTTAAAACTTTATGGAGGGAAAAGAGCAGAAACAGAACAGTGAGTTGTTGAAACTTGTTTGGCTTCTAGCATTTTCAATTTCTTTGTTTTAAATCTTTGATCTCCTGAATTTTGGTTCTTTTAAAACCTCAAAAACTAAACTAACCCCTTTATGGCTGAAGTCATTTTCACCTTTTTTTTTCTGTTGAAGAACATGCGGATTGGCTGGACTCTCCCTTAGAGATAGGGTGAGGAGCTCGTAGTAGAGCCGCTGTTCCTCCACATCCAGAGGAAACATCCAGAGGTGGCTCGGGTATCTGGTCAGGATGCCTCCTTGATGCCTCCCTAGAGAGGTGTTCCGGTCACGTCTCACCAGAACCCGGAGAAGACCCAGGACACGCTGGAGAGACTAGAGACTGATGGATGGATGGATGGACATTAGTGACATACGACGTGAAAGAGTTAAACAAGCAGAGGTTCCCCTCTGAAGGGTTGTTTGTTTCCTCATCAGGTTTTTTTTATAATTCAGCAAATAAAAGGACAAATGTAAAGAAAAACATTTGAAACTAAAGTTTAGAAAATGAGATTTTATGAAATGAAGAACATAGAAAGCTCAATCAAAAATCTCCTGTTGAATGTTTGAAGTTGCCAATCTCCACTGAAACAGTCTGAAGTGATTTCAGGTCAACAACATTTCGTACTTTCTCTGTTCATTTCAGTGTAACCTGAAAGAAAAACAGGAAAAAATGTCAAAATGAGAAAAGCTGAAGCAGCAAAATCCTCTGAACTTTTTTCAGTTCAAAGAATTCCAGACGATCTGGACTGGAGCCGTTTTACCCCAAAAAACACAAGTTGAACAAAGTTCTTTGGAAAAACTTCTAAAAAGTGGGCTCACATGCACATGAGCGTGCTTGTGCCCTGAAGCCTGGTGTTTCAGAGAAACAAGTTGAGTCATCAGCCGTTGGAGTGACTGATGAAGTGTTGAGAAACAGTTTGTGAAAATGTTTGTGGCTCAGCATCCAGATCTTCAGGTGAACTTCAGCCAGCAGGTCTCTGGTTGGTGGGAAATTATATTCACCGTGGCGCCAAAGATCCGCTCTACTGTCCATAGCCCTTCCCATCGAGGGCTGCATGCCGGCAGATTCTGAATTTGAGGACTTTTCACCTTTGGGTTGAACCTCACCAAACTGTTAGAACCAGGACTGAACAGAAAAGACGAGTTCCTGCTGGAGATATTCTAAAGAGGGAAGAACAAAAGATCCTCACCAAAAACACGATGGACAAAAAACAGAACGTTTTTCACAACATCCACGCCAGAGGACAAGAAATGATTCTACCGACCAGTTAAGAAGACAACAATGTGGAAAAATGAACAAAAACATTCATCCAGATGTCAAAAGAAACAAATCCATCCGTCCAGCTTATCTTAGTCTTTTTAGTTTAGCAACCAGCTATTGTTTCTATTTTATGGCTGACTTTATGTTCTTCTGTATAAATCCCGGTGTGAGGCCCATTGAGACGGCTGTGTTGTTATATTGGTCTACAGAAATAACATTGAATTGAATGTGTGTGTGGTTGTGTATTTATTGTATGGCCCTGTGATGTACTGGAGGACCATCTAGAGTAAAACCCGCCTCCATCCTTCAGCTGGGTCAGAACCAGCGACTCACTAATGCCAAACGAGACTAAAGCAGGTTTGGAAAATGGATGGATGGATGTTTTCTTCAGCAATTAAAGTAACTCCAAACAATACCTGAACACCAAAGTTTAGTATGTTTGTTTATAAATTATTATTGATTCAATGTTTTGACGCTCTGCCTCACTTTCCATCATGAGGTGTTTATAAAAATGTCATTAAAATGTTTTGACACATCATAGATATTTTTGACAGGTCCTCACTTTTCTTAGAACAGTTAATATGTCTTGCCTTTCTTGTTCATTTAGTGTTTGGATCTGACATAAAGCCGCACAAAAACAAAAGGTGAGGCAGGAAGTAGCTCTGTATCAGTTAACCACATGTACAACTTCACTGGGTCAAAGGTCAAGACTTCATCAGTGAAATGTGAACTGGGGTATAGTGAGGAAACACTGAAAATATCCATACTGTACACTGCTGATGTCACAGAGCAGTCTGTTCTTTACTAGTAATCGCTTTTTTAATACTATTCTATTGCAAATGTTGCCAGACTGTTTTACCTAAAAGGACAGTGGAGTCCTTTTCCATCCATTCTATGAGAAAATGCAGCCCATTGTAACATTCTAAAAACACAGCAACATCCCTAAAAATGGCTTCTGCTATTGTTGACTTCCACACGTTTATGAGCCCTTCACCTTTGACCTTTTCTAGAATTCAACGAGCGCCATCATATTTGTAAACTGGTCTTTGAGGAGGGCGCTCATGAGCTCACTTCTGTTCTTCAATGGTTGCTAACAAGGTTCAATAGGAGTCTGCTATTGAAGGTTTTGCTCTGACTGACGTCAGAAATGGATTGTAATATAATCAAAAACGGTCTCAAAGCTGGACTTTCATTTAAAACGTGAGATTACAGATGAAGAATGCCGGAACAACAGAGACTTCTAAAACTAAAAGAAGATAAGGAGGATTTTCATTCACAGCCAGTACTGATCAGAACAGAATACATGTTCTCATCATTTAGTAAATCCTGAAATGTTCATCTGCTGTTTTCTGCATTTGAGACCGAATTTCACAGCAAAATGAACTCGTTAACCATCACCATTCTGTCTGAGATGGAATAAATGCCGGTCTCCAATAAAAGCCGGGGCTACTATTGGAAGATAAATGGTATATTGGGTTCATATATTTGTGGATGTGATCCTGACAGATTAAGCACTTCAAAGACACAAACTTCAGTGTACTTTACTGCAGTGTTCATTTGAAAAATGTCTGGATGCTGGTTAAACCAGACAGGATCTTTGAACATGCGCTCTAACATTTCAGTTTAATCTATTCTGAAAGTCACTATTGAATATTTGGATTTTGAGACAAAGCTATGAAAAAACCTGCATGAAAAATAGACTTTCAGTGATGTTACAAAACAGAGCCCGCAAACATAAAAGAACTGAGTAATTAGAAATAAATAGTAGGCTATGATGCAGTAACATTTCAAATATCTTGGAATTTTAGTAAATATAACTACCCAGTTTTGTTCATTAAAAACAGGGTTCAAACATTTGCTTCAGTAAAATAAAGAGGAAAAAACTGAGAAAATGACAAAAATAAAACAAAAGGTTAAAAAAGATGACTCAGAGATGTCATGTGTTTTTTTCTTTCTGCTTCATAATATGAAAACTAATTTAAAAAAGAGAAGTGACAGAGTTCAATGAGGACAAAGATGACTTTGTGTCTGCAGAGTACAGACAGGTCAGATCAGAATATTGATCATGAACAGGAGCTTCCTCAACATGCTGATGACACAGATCTATACACAAGTGTTCAGAGCCAGTATTCATCTGTGTTCTTTTTTTTTTTTTTCAAAAAATTTTATTCTAAAAAAATACAACAGCTCATTTCAAATGATTGTTCTAAATCCTCAATGCAAATGACAGTCAGCATCATCTTCAGGTCACTAACCATTAGAGTCTATGTTAAATGTTATTGAACAAACCTCCAAAGAGAACAGGTTTTTTTTTTCAAAATAAAACCCTTCAAATGTACAGTTCCACATTATTACACAACAGAGTTCCTAAACATTTGATGGATTCTAAAGAACTGAAAATGCTCATTGGTTGATTTTGCTGCACCAGGAGGTCATATTTACTGAAATCAAGGCTTTTCCAATCAGAAACATCTTCATAGGTCCAGTTCCATTTAAAAACAGGACCCTTATCTTATAGCAGCTTCACATTTCTTGCATCTTCTGAACTTGTGAGTTTCTGCTTGAATTTTTTTGCAGGATGTCAGAATAGCCTCCAGAGCTGCTGTTTGGATTTGAACTGCCCCCCCACCCTCACAGGTATTTGGCTTGAGGATGCTCCAAAGGTTCTCTATAGGGTTGAGGTCAGGGGAGGATGGGGGTCACACCATCAGAGAACCCAAGAAGGAGGGTGTAAGGGCAGAGATGTTTGTTCAGTTTAGTCTGTTTAATAAACAGCTATTGTTTATTTTTTCATGTTTGACCTTTTGTTTCTTGCAATATACTGATGTCAGTCCAATGAGACGGCTAAAGCGGTGATATTGGGCTATAGAAATAACAGTGAATTTAATTGAATCAGTTTATCTCCATAGCAGTCAATGATGCAGAGGTGTTCCTACAGCAGGAGATGGAGCATCGTCATGCATGAAGATGGTTTTGTTACAGAAAACACGGTTCTTCGTTTAGGACCACAGAAGAAAGTTGTCAGTGAGAAACTACCTCATTTTCAGAGGACATTTTCACAATTCACAATTTCACAATTCAGGCAATCTGCGCAGCGTTACATCCACCTGGGTGATGTCAAACACGCCTAATATCATCCATGATTTGAAAAACAAAGAACTGTATCTTTTTGACATTTAAACACGATTTGCATCATTTGGAACAGTGTACTCTCTGCAGCCAGCACGACAGTTTCAATGGCAAGTCAATGTAAAGACACGATCAGAGGTCTTGTGGCACGATTTTGACGTCAGGTGCAGCGTGGCAAGGTGGCGCACCGCATCAACTAATCAGGGACTCAGCTTTGGACATGTGACATTTTCAGTGATTAGATCAACTGATAGAAACGTTTGTTTAATATGGCCGCTTGTTGCGATTCCATGATGTGGTCAACGAAGGAAGTTTGTCAGAAAAACTTCAACAATAGAATCTTGAAGAATTTTCAATTGTAATTTCTTCTTCTATTTATAATAATATATTTTATTAAGTTTTCTATCATTCGTCTTCCACCTTAACGTGGTGAGGGGGGGTTGAGAGCTTTGGCAATATTACAACATGGGACCACCGTCACGTAGGCCCACCACCCACAGGAAGAACCACAGGGGCCGGTGCTGTGGTCAAAGACGGGGGCTTCAACGCCCCAGGCCCCCAGACATGGACTCAGACCATGATGACATGGAGGGTCACCTTGCTGGGTGGGAAAGAATCAGAACCTGTGTGGGAGACCGAAGCTAGAGATACTCGGGCTCACCTCCACCCCCAGTTTGGACTCTAAACCCTTCAAGCGTGGAGGGTGGATGAGCTGCAGATTGACAGTTAGGTGGATGCACAAACTTTTTTATCTGTTTGCAATTTATTTATATCTGCTCTGATCTGAGTTTCATTTCATCCCCCAGGCCTTTTCTCTGTTTGGAGGACACCCCCCACCAAGAAAAAAAAGCTGTGTTTCTGTGCAGGACCTCCTGTGGCTGCGAGCCAATCAACAGAGAGGAAAAATGATTCAAAGAAGTCGGTTCACCTGCATTTCGCAATCAAGTTGCCTTAAAACGCAACACGAGGTGAAAAACATCAAACTGAAGGAAACTCCCAGCAGCTTTGAAGACTTTATTAATGCTTTTCAGCGGCGTGTTTGGCTGTAACAGCTCACCTGGAGACAGGTGTAGCTGCAGGAAGGCTTCAGTGCTTACTGCTCCAGGTGTTTAACAAGATGGTCGTTGAACGCATCACAGTTTCACAAGAACGTAAAGTCGTGTTTGAACACATCTGAGCAGCCTCACGTTACATAAACAAAACCATCGGGACGGCCGTCAACTATTGGTCTGCAGGCATGTCAATCACGCGGTGCATTGCGTCATTTTGCTGTATGTCCAGCTGTGATTGGTCGAGAGCTCTCTACGCCACAGAGTGGTGGAGTATGATTGGCTGTTCGCTGACATTACCGAACATGGGAAGAGATTTCGCAATCCGCTTCTCTCCGTGTTCCAAACAAAAACAGTCAGACTTCAGACCGACGGAATAAACGAAAACTTTGCCCGCAACCATAAGCGTTTCCTCGGATGGTCGGTTCGACCAACGCCCGGTGAAGGTAAACTGTTTTCAGGGTTTTTATGGAGGCGGAGTGGCGGGCTAGCGACCAGGCTAAAGCTAGTTAGCAGCGGAAGCTAACAGGCTGTGGGGAAAGCCTGATTTGAACAGGAAAGACTGCATTTCAGTCTTTTCTTGTGGCAGTCCGGGGAAGGGAACGGGGTTTTGAGCGGTTCGGAGGCACCCGCCGGCGGATTCTGTTGCACTACAAGTTGTTTGAAAGTGCCGGAAGTGATAAAGTGTCGGACTTAAATGGAAGTGTTCGGTTCAGCCTGACGCATCGGTCGTGTCACGTTGTTGTGGAAGCTAAACAAAGTGTCCTGAAAAGTGGGTTTGTGCTGAGCCCCGCATGACTCCGGAGTTCCCCTCAGCCGGCACAAAGACGCCCGCTGATGATGATGCAATAGCAGGCAACCAGCCTGGCTCCTCACCCGAAGCGCTTTCGCTGCGCACAGCTGACCCGCTGCATAGCAACGCGGCAGCCAATCAGAACGAAGCGCTTGATCAAAACCAGAGCAATCGTCCAATGAGAGGAACGGCTATGGATTTTGCTCTTTTGTACGTCACTTCAGTGGGCGGGTCAGAGGGAGGTGATGAAAGCGACATGGATTCTTGATAAATGATTGAATATGCTCAGAAACATTTGTTTAGGCGGGTTTATTTGTTTAACATAGTTTTAAACCAGAGCGCTTCACAAGAAAAGGCAAAAAAGAAAAGTAAAGACACTCCTAAATGAGATATGAATAAAACATTTCAGAAAGATAACAAAATAAAGACACATAAAAAATCATTTGTTGTGAATTTAACTAACAACATTACTTCTTAACCTTGAGTTGAACTCCAATTTTTCTGTATGATTTTCTTCACGTGATCTTCTTAGTATGTGGTGACAGTTCTGTCACTTTTAACTAGTAACTTTTTAACATTTGTTGGTATTATATAACAGTTTTTTTAAAAAGTATTTTATATATGTTATCCTATTTTTTTTACTCTTTGTAATTATTTAAAAAAAATCTCACATAATTCAATACATCTTCAGCAGTTTGTCTTTTATTGTTGTATTTATAACCCGGCTTACTATTATGCACTTTTCCTAACTTTAGGTGATTTGGCTTCTGCCGTTTAACCAGTGTTCTTGAGATGGTTTAGTATCTATGAATGCGTTTTATCAATGACGTTGGCTTCCACACCCATTTGGTCCTCCTTCACATTTCAGCATCTTCAGCTGAAGGTATTTTCCCAGGAAATACCTTTTTATGACCAATAAATGAATTTCAGGAAGGTCAGAATTATATGTTGATGAACAGACAGCTAAATGAATTGGTCAAAGCTTGATAGTGTAATTAAAGATGAAACAGCCTCCATCTTCTCATTTTTGGGTGTTTTCCTATCAATGAAAGACCTCCTCCTGCTTCTTCAGATTCGTGCCGTTCCTGTTCGTTTCTCCTCCAAACCTCCTCCTCTTGGTTTGCAAAAAAGTAATTCCGCATTGACACAGAAGTGAACCGTACCAGAGTTCATTTGCTGAGTTCTCCAGATACTGGAGTCTTTTATTTTGTAAAATGGGCACATTTCTGAATTTTGTACAACTATTTGCTCTGAAACAAAAAAGCATCCCTTTTTAAACAAAAATAGAGGAGCAATGCCTCGCAGATAAATGCACTGATGAAGAAAGGGGGCGTGGCCTTTTTTGTCCCATCAGTTCTCACAAACTTTATTGCAAACAATAATCTTACAATATCAGAATGAGAAAAATTCTGACAGATATTCTGATGTTGGTTTTGGCTTAAACTCCATCAGGTCACAGATTTATTTAAAGTCATGTCATGTTAATGGAATTGTGTTCCATAAATCTGTTCTAACTTTAGTAGAGTTAATGATTACTATGATAGTGATGTTATGTAATGGGTAATAGTTTGTTTCTTTAGGTTTATTTCTAACCTCCGGAGACGCTCGCATCATAGTTTCTGTTTGTTCATGATGTATTTATGCAGCATAAATACCCCCCACCACCACCACCACACACACAGACAGCGGTGGGATTCATGAGCTCTATGTTGCACAACTGTCTGTCAGAGGTTGAGCTCAGTTGATCTTCCCTTCTCAACCCACCAGTCCCCCACCCAGACAGAGAGGTTTTCCCAGATCACAGTCTGAGTTTGATTACTTTCAGTTTGACCTTTGATGAAGTTCTCATGTCAAGAAGAAGCTGCAGGACATGTGACATCATCAACATCATCTATATCCTTACACGTAGCTTATCAAACAAAAAATGCTTTTGAAATTTGATGTTACCCACCTCGGGCGTGAGCTGCATGGATCCTCAAAGCGCAGAACACTTGAGGCAAATCGGGAAAAGTTCTTCTCGTCTGTCAGCTTTGGATCTGTAATGCTCTGCATCCCTGTTTATACTGTTCACTCCCAAATATCCCAGAAAGAGGATGTGTAGTTCCTCAAGCTCTGGAGGTTTTTCTGCAGCCCTCCGTGACCGGACCACTTTAACAAACCACAGAGTGACGTGAATGAAGGAAATAAGGAGGGAAGACAGTGTCCTGTTCACAAATTCACCAAGAGGTGTCAGGGGGTGCTTTTTAAAAATCAAATCCCACAGAGGATACCAGGGAATCTAGAAATAAAGGTCTAATGTTCCTACATGAAGATGTCCAAAATCCACTTTTCACTGTGGGTTCCAGAACCTAGAGGACTGTTGAGGAAACCAGCTTGGAGGTGGATCAAACCACGACTAAACAGTTGAATGTAGCCTGAAAAGACTCTCACACCAGCCTAATGGAGCAGTTAAGGTCATGACCAGCTGGGGGCGCCACAGATGTTCTAGCACATGTTTTTTCAAACACGGTTTACAAGCCTAGAACAACAGCTTTGTTTGAAGGCGCTGTTTTGACAACACTACCAAAAACTTCACGGCCCAGTGTTTGCTAACGTGCAATGCAAGCGAACATGAACATACGTTCTTTCATTTCAACCCCTGCAGGATTTATAAGATGACTGAACTGAAGTAAGCGGACACTGACTTAGAAACAGAGGGAAACTCCTGCTGCTTCTTTACGTGGCACCTCTGCAGGCATAACTCAAAGTTATAACTCAGAGTGTAATGTCACACTCTTTTTGTTTGAACCTTTTTTAAGTGTAACGTGTTGTATAGTCTGACCACTGAAACAAGTTTTTCTTTTTATGCGACATTTACTCTGTTGCCATGGTAATACATCTGAAACCTGCAATGATCAGATCAGATACGTTTATGGACAAATCTGAGCCTCAATTCTTTAGAATTAGTTTAGCACCACCCCCATGTCACAGCTGTTCTGTTAAAAGTTTCTAATAACTTCAAAGGCTCAGATTGGCTTTCATATGCCCCCCCCCAACAAAAGCTGTCAATGATTCAAATTAAAAGGAGTTCGATTCTGTTGTTAGCATGATAGCTTCTTGCCGTTAAATTGTGGTGAAGTGGTTGGTCTTTGTGTGACTGGGCCCACTGACTGGTTGTCATGACAACAGAAGGAGTGGGCAGAGCCCTTACACAAATGTATTGGGGAGTTTTTGAACTTAAACGTGTGTTTGTGATTAAAGATGAGACAGTAATTTGATGTGTTTCTGAGTTCTCTTTTGCCGGTCCTAAGGTTCTGAACTTCTCTGTTCTTCAGGCTCGCTGCAGCTGGACCGCCCCGCTCTGCCCCGCCCCCAGAGCCGTCTCTCCACCTGAGGAGATCCACTCAGCAGTTGCCGGAGGATCCAAATGAGCCGGCCGTCACAGACTAAACACACCACAGCTGACCACAACGGCGTGAGCGTCATCCAGAGCCAGGCCCACGCCTCCTCCGCCCTCCCGGCCGCCGTCGCCGGACTGCAGCAGGTCCCACAGCTCATTCCGGCCAACCCTTCCAGCGCAGGCGGCAAGTCCCTCCCCCCGAGCAAAATGAAGAAGCCCCCAGCAGACAAGGACAGCGAGGAGTACAGGCAGCGGCGCGAGCGCAACAACTTGGCGGTAAAGAAGAGCCGCATGCGCAGCAAGCAGAAGGCGCTGGACACGCAGCAGCGGGTCAACGAGCTGAAGGAGGAGAACGAGCGGCTGGAGGCCAAGATCAAGCTGCTCAGCAAGGAGCTGAGCGTGCTCAAAGACCTCTTCCTGGAGCACGCCCACAATCTGGCTGACAACGTGCAGCCGCCCACTGGCACTGGTGGCTCCAGCCCCGCCCCCAACAGCACTTCTGCCAATGGCCAATGAGAGGTGGAGCTTCAGGGACTAGGAAAAAGCCTCGTCTTCAGGGCAACAGTCACCCCCACCCACATCTGGGACTTTTATCAGACTAACCCCGTGAGACCACAGACTGAGGCGCCACTCACAGGAAGTCCTGTTTTTTTATATCCCTTCAAAATAAGAGTTTTGAATTCTGCAGAACTTAACTACGTTTGCAATCACAGAAACACTTCCGCTCATCTGAAGAGCAAACAGGCGGAACCAGACTCCTCAGCTTTGTTTAAATCCTCCTTTAAACCGGCCCGGGTCGTTAGTGGTCTGCTGACGCGGCCTGAGCGAAGGGGCGGGGCTCAGCGGGCCGCTCGCACACTAATCAGCTGAGCTTTCAGGGGTGTGGAGTGTTTGCCAGGAGCACTCCTCCACGCAGGTGTGGTTCTGTCTGAGCTCGGGCCGTGTCTGTGCACGTCTGAACAGCAGACCTCAGTGGATTGACCCCGATCGCCGCCACAGTTCAGTGGAACCAGAACCAGGCCTGATTGCAGGCCCACTGGAGCCTTTTTCACTTTTTTATCCCTGTTTTTTACTCTTCATTCCAGCAGCAGCATGGTTTGAACAGGAAGTGTTTGCATGCGTTTGTGGGGGGG
>BSAI01000211.1:0-25465 GCA_036245035.1 Adrianichthys oophorus
CTCCTGTTCGGGCCCCGTTTGCCCCCTACAACACCCCCTGAACAGGCCGGGTTCGGCGGAGAGCGGCGGTTCCATTCTGACGGGCTGAAGGCTTGTAGGGGGAGTTTGTGCAAACGGAGGAAAACGGGCTGAAAGGTTTCTGTTTGGATAAAACAAGTGGAATCTGGATCTGAACTGAATGTGCAGGTTTCCACCTGAAGCTGTTAACATCACATCATTATACATGTCTAGCGTTTCTTCAAGTCCCCGTTTTGATTGGTGCACACTGACCCAAAAAGGATCCCTTTTCTGTCTGGAGCGAGCGGTTCAGAACCTGCTCCCATGAAGCCAAAGTTCAGAGTCAGAGCTGACGGAGGTGGCGTTCAAGTCAAGTGTGAGCGCTGGAATTGTAAACACAAGCGCTGGGAGTGACGGCAGCTAATCCCGCAGGACGTCTTGGCGCGGTTTCAGGTTTATTGGGGTTAAGAGTGGCGGCTGCCTCGTCATTTTGGCTCGGCTGCGTTCTGTGTCATTCTCCCGGTAATCCCAGTAAGCTGGTTATTTATCTGTTTTGGCACTTTGCTGCACTCTCACTCACGGCTTGTTGTCTTCCTCTTTGCCTCAGCCTTTCATCTCCTCATCCTCCCTCAATTTTTTGCTAATTTTCCTTGTCTCCCACCTACTCTTCTCTTTCATTTTGCCCTCACTTGCTTTCTCCCTGCGATTTTCCTCTCTCCTCCCCCTGTTTTCTTGCCTCCCACGTGTTCTCCTTTTGTTTCTCCTTCTTTTTTCCTTGTTTCTCACCTCTTTGTCTTTGTTCTTCATCACCATTCCATTTTTCACAGCTTTTCCCCTCTTCTTCCTCTCGAATCTCTCTTTTTTTCCCCTTACCGTCTGAATCTTTTCACCCTTCTCGCCTGTTTCCCACCCTAGCTTGTATAGTTTCTGCAGATTTTGGAGTGTGTTTAGGTGCTGTGGCATTTACTTTGGTGATAAAACATTTGGTTTTGGCCGTATAGATGAGTTCACTGAAAATGTTCCACTTTTTTTCAGCGTAGCTGGAAGTTGCTCATGTTGAGGGAGGAAGCAGCATTGTTAACTTCCCACAGTAGTCTGACAGCTCGGCTGCATCCTCTGACCATTTTCTCCTGACCTCCTCCTCCTCAGCCTGCAAATCTGCAGAGCTAGACTTCATCTTCATCTCTGTTGATCATCTTTTACATGTTCGACACAGAAAAAGCAGGAGTTCAACCCAAACGGTTAATTGTATTTGTACCAAGTTTGGATTCAGGACCGTCAGTTCAGTAGGAAGCTGTTTTTTTTTGGTGGCTGAAAACTTGACAGAAATGTTGTTGATTCTCAACAAAATGTCCCTTTTGGACTCAAGGGGGCGCTCTTTGCAAAGGTCAAAGGTCTTGTTCATAATTAGCTTTTTTTTCTTCAGTGATGAACGTGTGACCTATTTGCTGTGTCTGTCATGCAAAAAGTTTTGCTTTTGTAATTCTTAGAAAATTTTCAAGTCAGAAAAATGCGCATCTTTGTTGTCATGTCAGACTTTGGCTGTAGATGGCGCTCTCACTGATGCACAATCCTACCGTTACAAATACTTTGACATTTCTCGCTGTGGGGAATCTGTGAAAGTGCTTTGAATGTAAGTGCATTTTTTTGCTTTCAATCTGGCTTCTTTTTGGTTCCAACCAAGTACAGCTAGCTGTCATGGCAACAAGGGGCGGAGCCAAGGCTTTCCTTAATTGTGATTTCCTTAAGCTCTGAGGCATGAGCCCATAAGAGGTTAAGATAACTATCTTTTTTTGAGAAATGACAACTTTATTACTAAATATTACTCAATTTTTTCAGATGACTCTTCACTTTTGTCTAAAAGTATAAAATAAAAAGTATAAAACAGCGATCACTTTTACTGCTTTTCGATGGACGTGACGCCTGAAACGTTGAATGAAAGCAGAAAATCTCAGTAAAAATGATAACCGCCTGTTTGGCACAGATATTCACTGATTTATTCCCAGTGTATTTATTTTAGTTTTGCTGATGACTTTGGTGAAATCAACCGTTCAAACGTTGGTTTTTCTCTTGTTGCCGCTCATCTTTGGTGGTTTCACCGAGTCACCAGATTAAAAAAGCAGCAGAAAAAGTTTCTGTTGGTTTTCTGTGGCGATGTTTGGGTGGCTCATGGCTAACTGCTCATTAAGCTAGTTGCTAGCTCTGAAGCTAAGCGGTTAGAGTTTGTTTTTGTTTCCTGTCCTCTGTCGTATGTTAGCGATACACTCCTCTTCTTAGGCACGCCTGTCTTCTCTTTCTGGCTTCTCTCTGTTTCTTCTCCTCAATACCTCCTTCTTTTTTACTTTCTTTTCCCTCCTCCCCTGGTTATAGCGTTAGCTGCTGACGCTAACGGCTGCCATTCTTGCCTGGTTTTGTGATCTGAAAAGAAGGGGCGGCTGTGAGACACAGCAATGGTTGGGGGGTGTCCACCTAAAGACTGCATGTTGGACACAAAGAGCTTTGACTGGACAGAAGAAGATCTAAAGTTTCAAAGAGAATCTTTGATGTTTACAGAAAGAAATCTGAAGAATAAAGTTAAAGATCTTCAGGTCGTCTTTTTCTCTCCTCTTTTCGTGTTGCTTCTAGAATGAAGTCACATGTAGAAGTTCACGAAACCCTCCCGAAACAATCCGACATTACTCAGTGCTTTGTCAGTGATACCAAAGCCGTCTGTCTTTTATTTTTGCATGTGGTGACAATTCTCACTTGCGGCATCTTCACTTATGGCGTTTATGCTTTGACCACAATGCCAATGGTATTTTTATGCTTTTAGCTCTGAATTCCATTGGCAGCAGCAAAAAGATGGAGGGAGGATCACATTTGCTTCACACATGTCATTAAAATCAGTGCTGGGTGTTCTCCTTCTGCCCTGAAGAATAAGACAGAAACCTCTCACGGTTTTTCTTCTCCTCCCTTTCTCTGGTAAACTAGGAGCCAACATCAACGAAGAAAAGTCAGAGCGGCCCTGCGCTTAATGAGTCCCTCTCTATTAGGCCAGCTAAGCTAGTTTGTGGCCCTTTGTGGAAGCCCTGTGGAGAAACTGCTTTGCAGCCGCCGCTCTGTGAAAAAAGAGATGCTTGAAGGGTAAAGAGGTCCCTGATGTACACCAGCTCGCAGTATAAAGTGCCCCCCCACCCGGCAGATCGGCACAGCCATGTAAACGCCGCGGTGGCTGATGGTCGACTTTAGACATCACGTAATTATCTAAGAGAAACTTCCTTCGTCAGCTAACATCGCAGCCTGAGATTTTAGATTCAGATCTGAGCTGAATTGTCCTGATCTGTGGTGCGTTTCATAATTGCGTCCCACAAAGATTTTTGCACCCCGCCCTCCATTACTGTTGCTCTGCACATCACAGGCTGTGAAACCCCATCGATCAGGAATATTCCTGATCTTCACATCCGCCCTAATATGCATCTGTGCCCTCCAACAAGGTCAGGCGGCAGAAGCCAGGCTGGGCAGACGGGGCGAGGGAGGGGGCATCCGCTTTTCCGATCACTCTGCGTCACGTGGGTCTCCCACGGTCACCCATTAATTGGTCTGATTGTTCAGCAGACTGGAAGAGAGAGACCTCGCCGCTCCCTCCACTTTTTCCTTCCAGCTTTTGATCGGATGGCGGTTTCATGTCTTGGTCACAACTGCCCTCACGAGGGGGCACAAGCTGTCTGCGGGCAAAATATAGGCAAACCGGTACAGGGTATGCACAGTTTTTAAAGATTGTAGACCACCCAATGAGCCCTTAGAGCAAAATGTTGGTTGTTTTTCTATGGGTATGCTGCGGGCAGCAGGTCTTGGTGAACACTTACATGACATTTAAGGGTAAGAAAAGGGGAAGTAGATGAGAAGCAGGAGTGTTTTTTTCTTTTTGTTCAACCCCTCAAAACTTGCGCACTATGCAAGGGGCCCCTTTAGTGCTGTTCACGTGATAAATGCTTTCCTATTGTGCGTTCTTTGCTGGGACTGTTAGAAATGAAGAAGCAATCAGAGCATCGTCTGTGTTGGCATCCTTCAAGTGTCCAACTGGCATTTATGTACCATGTGCACACCCCATGCATGCAGCGTTAGTGCGCGGTAGGTAAGGAACCAGTTTACACCTTACCAACAACTAGAGTGTGGCATAAGGACACCATACAACAGCATCATCCGTATGTCATAAGCGCGTGTAACTTCCATTATGCTTACCAATACTTCATGATACCACACGCACAACAGTGGTACGTTCCATTTTCATGAGGTGTCTTAAGATTGTTGCATGAGCCTTAAGGGGACTCTGAAACACATCTGTGCTCCCTTTAAGACGCAGCTTCTCTGTGACCCCCCCATGAACCCAAAAACCTGCAGCACCCGTACGAGTCAACTCCATACGGGTGCATGTGATAAAGGCCTAAAGGGCGACTTGGTGCTCCTTTAGAACAAACTCTCAGTCGACCTGCAAACATCCCGTGTCCGAGATAAGGAGGAATTTCAGCTTCTGGTCATCCCAAATGTCGTCCAGACGTCGATACAGAGATGGTCCAGCGTTATTGTGACTGGTTGAGAGTGGACACAAGGTGTTGCTGCTCCGTCAGCGGTGTAACCAAAAGTGTGGTGGCAGTTTTTTTCCAGTCACGCCAGTGTTAAGCCCAACTTTCACATCAAAACAAGTCAGCCATAAAGCCTAATCACTTCTTCCTCAAAGTCCCGGTTTATCAGCCTCAGATGGATTTACTGCATCTCAAATACAATTAAAGTCCCCCCCACCACCCCTCGACTGACCTACAGGCAGGTTTCTACGTCTGGAATCTCAGATGAACTGTGGCCAATAGGTTAAAAGTAGTAAAGTTGGATTTCTTGATGAGTCGTGTGATTTTAGCTGAAGATGATGCCTTCAAGGAGCTGGGAGATTTCTCCGTCTGAACCTGAGGCTTCCCGACTGCAGGTCAAAGCAGCTACTTTATGCTTTAAAAGTATAAATATATGTGTGTATAGGACTGGTGATCAAAATCCAGCCAATTTGGGGAGTTTTTATTCCACATTCACGTATCTTTTAAAGTTATAAAAGGGCTTCTCCTCGTCTGTGTGGGGGATCCAGACAGAGTTAATCACCTGGCTTTTGTGGGAAAGTGTGTTTGGCTTCTCCACAGTCCAGGTTTACGACCTGTCACAGCGGCCGGTGCATCCCTGTCACCCACTTGGCAGAAAATGACAGCGCTTGATGATTTTTTATTGCCTCATCTGCAGAAAGCAAACTGAAGTGGCCCGAGTTTGCCCCTCTTTAGAAAGAGGAAATCGTATCAGGTTCTCACAACCAGGAGCAGGTCTGCCTTTATGTGGCTTCTGCTTTGTCAATCACATCCTCCAACTTGGTTTTATTATCTTTTGTGTGAAGATAATCCTCATAAAATGGTTCCATAAAAAGCTGTCAAGAGTCTGTGGGACTTTTTTCTGTACGATTTGTCCATTTTTAAAGATCAGCTGCAATGAAAATTTTGTTTTTGGTGTTTTTGCATGTTCTTGTGACATTTTTCTGATGATGGAGGAGTGATACCATATTTTGGTACGCAGGAGATTCTAAGGCGCACCGCCAGTCAACCTTTAGTCCTTTAGCCATCTATAGGGTGCATTAAACAAGACAATAGAGTCAGAAATAGGTCTGTCAGTCAGTTAGACTTCATTAACTGTGTTCACAGTAACTCTAGAGCTTGTTTGTGACATGCTACAGGTTAGCCACACTAGAACACTCTACATTAGCTCCGTTAGAGCGCTACACGTTAGCCACTTTAGAATGCTACATATAGGCCACATTAGAACACTACATATTAGCCATGTCAGAACGCTACAGGTTAACCACGTTAGAATGTTACACGTTAGCCATGTCAGAACGCTACAGGTTAGCCACATTAGAACGCTCTACATTAGCTCTGTTAGAACCCTACACATTAGCCACGTTAAAATGCTAAACATTAGCAACATTAGAACGCTACACGTTAGCTACATTAGAACGCTACAGGTTAGCTACATTAGAACGCTCTACATTAGCTCCGTTAGAACGCTACAAGTTAGCCACGTTAGAACGCTACAAGTTAGCCACGTTAGAATGTTACACATCAGCTCCTTTTGAACGCTCTGCGTTAGCTCCGTTAGAATGCTACAGGTTAGCCACATTAGAACACTCTACATTAGCTCCGTTAGAACGCTACACATTAACAACATTAGAACGCTACGCGTTAGCTACATTAGAACACTACAGGTTAGCCACATTAGAATGATACTCGTTAGAAGGCTATATGTTAGCCATGTGAGTCTTACAAAGCCTCTAACTCAAAAAAACAGACTGACATTTTGACAGAACGCCGTCAACTCGATTAATATCACTTCAACATCAGTAAGCACTACAGAATGACTCATTATGTAAGGCGCTTTGGATTATAAGGCGCACTGACAATGGAAAAAATCATGTTTTTTAACTGTGACTTAAAGTACAGAAAATAGGGTATTTTTTTGAAAATATTTATAAAATATGCATTTCTGAGTATTTTCCTATTCAAATCATGAACGAGGAGCACACCAAAAAAATTTAGAAAATAAGCCGGGCGGGGCCAAGGTCTCCAAGCTTCGCCCCATTCTGATACATCCACCTGCAGACAAACAGATCCATGAGCGTCTGTGTTTTCCTTGTCTGAGCTGGAATCTGGATCAGAACTGGACAGCTGGATAGCTCAGAAATTGCTCACCATTTTTGTTGCAGCTCAAAGGTTTGCTTGGGGGTGGGGTTGCTCCGTTCTACGGGTCCCGCCCACAATTCAGAAGTGAGTTTCTAATGATCTCCTGCTGCTCTGCAGAAACTATGTCCCAGAAAACGACACAGGATTTAGATTTTGGTAAAAGCTGCATAATCATCATTAAAAGACCACTGAGAACGCGTTTACAACAGATAAAAAACTTGATCGGACTGGGACGTTGAGGTTAAATGAAATTTCTTCTTCTTTCTTTCCGTCTCCTGCTGGTTACATTCAAGCGTGTTTTGTGTGACTGAAAAAATGCAAAGTCTGGCCATTACCTTATGGCGGCTGTGCACAATTTACATGAAATCCATATTCATCCATCCGTCCGCGAGGCAGCTTCCTCCTCATCAGCCTCCCTCCTTCTTTGCTCCTTTCAAACCTGGTTTTTGTTTCCTTTTTTTCCAGATGGTACAGTTTTGCAGTTCCCCGCACAGAATAAAAAGCTTCAGCTCCTCCGCTCCGGGATGGAGATGTATCTTTAGCTCCCAAATTATCATTGTGGCTCTCTAATGATCCAGACACATTCTCGCTGTCTTCTCACAGGAAGCGCTCTTCTTCAATTTGCGACTGGTGTGAATGCCAAAAACCTAAATGTAATTACTGTTTTTTTTGGTAAAAGATGCCACTTCCACGCCCTGCGAGCCTCAGAGATCTCTCTGGAGGGTCAGGAACCCTCAGTGCAGCATCTTCTTCTGACCGTCCTAAACCCAGATCTTCTTGAGCGTCAACGTTTTCAGGCGTGTCCTCCTCCTGAGAGCAGGCGCTGTTCTTACAAATCTGAACTGAGCTGGGAGTTCTGTAACGTTGTTATGGTCAGATGGTTTAAACCCTAACTGTGTGTTCACATGTTAACATCATCAGTTTTTAATTGAAACTTCAATGGTGCTGAAATGGGGGCGTGGCCATGTGTAACAGATATCAATGAATCTTCAGCATCAGAACTGCAATGTTCTAATAACCAATAAAGTTGTTTTTGGAAAGGCAAGGGTCGATGATGTCACATTTGATGAAGACGGCGACAACAACAAAGCTTAAAAAACCAAATAAAGCTTTTACAGGGCTCCTGCTTCTCCTGTTCAAATCCAGAGGAGTGTCAAACACCGAAGGGACTTTCACTTTGAACAGATCACCAGGCTTTGGAGCTGAATTACTGGGAAACCAATTTTCTTCTTCCTGTTCTCGGCAGAGAGCAAAGAACGCTCAGTTGCCGCGGAGACCGCACAGGCGGTTCCTTGTTGCAGCTTCACCGGGACTCAGACTGTAAAAATCACAGCGGCTCATGCTCGATGTGTCACAACACGTTCCGCCTGGCCCCTAAAGCGACCCTCTCTCCTTCATCTGCCGTTGCACTCCTCTCACTGCTGACTCGTGTCCCTCCTCCTCCTCACTCAAAAGGAGCTGAGCTCAGGGCCCAGGAGGCCTCGGATCACACAGACGTTAACTTCTCCGGGAAAGCCCAGATAGCAGAGTGGAGGCAGGAGACAGCCTGCTCCGACGGACGAGGAGGTGTTGTTTGGTCCCTGCGGAGGAGCCTCGTGCTCCCCCAGCACCAACGTTTATTCAGGCTTTTGATAAAGAGATTAGCCTCATCATCCTGTGCTCTTAAGGTAACCAAGGGGGTCCATGTTCAGGAAATCCTGGCTTTCCTGCTGCAGGGGCTCCTTGGAGAACCTGAGCGACACTTGGATGAAATAAAAACACTTAGCTGGGGCTGCAGATGAGCACGCAGACGGGTGGTGCAGAAATGGCTGAGGGTGGAGTAGTGACTGCTCTCTTTTATCATTAGCTGTATGGAAGTGGTTGGAGTCCAGCTTAAAGCTACAAACAGACGGGCTAATTTTAGCCTCCAAAGAGGATAAGGATAAATAGCTTGCTGCCAGTTTGCCATATGGTCTCCTGCCGATTATATTGTGTCAGGAATATTTTCACCCCGTCTCCACCCTGGTGCACGCACTCATGCATGTGGCCCCGATGACAGCAGCAAAAACAAAACAAGCCTTTTTTTGCACTTGTGAAGTTTGAGTCTCAGTAGAAGAAAAAGGAGGAGCAGGAGCAGCTCCTTTTTTCCCAGGAGGTAGCATTTGGCCTCTCCTGTAATCTTCTGCAACTTATTTTCTCACGTGTAAATATGAAGCAAGTCCATCTCTGTGAGCCATGCATATGTTCGCATGTAAATGCAGCACACACTCGCGCAGCTCCCTCCATTATTCCCTCACTCCCTCTCCGTCAAATTGAAATAATTCAATTTATGGACACAGTTCCAGACCTCCATGGCTAAGACCATTATGCATGAAGCAACCCCCCCGTTCCCACTGCCGCCGCTCCACCACCCGACTCCCTTCTTTCTGAACAAAAGAAAAGGAGAATTTACCAGCCAGCTCTCCAAACTGACACCCACACAAAGCCAATTTCATGCCAGCAAAGCACCAGCAGAAGCGCCATTTTTTTCTGCTCGCAGCCTGAATCCCTGCGGATTTTCTTTATGTGTTGGTGTGAGTCGTTGCCACTTTCAATTCTGCTGTTAAAAACACATATGGTCCGCTGTCGTCAACATGCACGCCAGGAGCAAACAAACAAAAGCTTGACGGGAACTCAGCTGGAGGATCGGCCTTCAAACGCCGAGTCTTTTCAAAAATGATCCGGTTCTGTGAAATCGAGAGGTTTTAGACGAACTATTTAAAGAACTTTTTGGTGACTGTTGGATATGGAAACAAACCGCTTGAACTCCAGTCACATCCAAACTCTTCCTGAAAGCAGGAACCTTACAGCATTGGATCCAGAACTCCTCTATCAGATAAGAACCAGCACCTGCGGTTCCTCATTAAACCACATTTCCAACTTTTTCATGATTCCTGCTTCTTCAGAGTGTTTTCTCCTCCAAACACCTGGATTTACCTCATTTGGTTCTCTTAGGTTTTATGTGCAGAAAGTTGGTTTGCATTTACACCGAACAGAACCAAACCTGAAGACTCTGCTAGTAAACAGAGATGGTTGTGTTGTTGGTAAATGGTTGCTAATAATGAATCTCTATCTGCAGCACCAGCTGGAGCTTCTGTTGATTATGGGATGTTAGAGAGGAAAACTTCTGGGCCTCTCAGGTGAGCAGTAAGATGAAGATATTTTAATGGGAGTCTTGTGGGTCTAAGCTTGACCCACCGCTGACCCAGAACAAACATGCTGTCCCCAGAGGGCCCCCCACCCCCTGTGTGGGTTCCTTTGACATGGATACCTGCTGTAGAGGGATTCAGATAAAGCTTTCCTGAGAGTTCAGAAAAGGATGAAAGGGAGTGCTAGATAACAAATACCTGTAGATAAACACGGAGGGGGGGGCACTTTGTGTGTTTGCAGAGCAACACAAAGCTGCCACGCACGATGACAACACTTGCGAAGAGCAAACACATCTGGATGTAACCTGAGCCCCCCCACCCCAAGCCCCTTTAGTCGCAATCATAGACAGTATATATTGCTGGATATACTGACCCCGCCCCCCTGGCGTTCCAAACAGGAAGTACCTGCTGACTCCTAGAAGCCCAAATCCCATAGACTTCTATGTAGAAAAAAACAGCTGTTAGTCAGTCATTTTATTGGTCAGAATGAGCGTTCTTAATCTGAGACTTTTAACATCTTCTTTATTTGTTCTTGATCACAAGTTATTCAAGGAGGTTAAGCGTTTCTATGGGTGATGTCACAGCCGCTCCGTCCAGTTCTCTATATACAGTCTGTAGTCTGAGCTGCTGGAGCTCAGAGATGAGAAGGGACTGCGTGTGTCTGTTTGTGTGTGTGTGTGTATATTTATGTGTGTATATGTTTATGTGTTTGTGTGTGTTTATGTGTGTGTGTGTTCATGTAGGTGTGTTCTTGTGTGTGTTTGTGTGTGTTCATGTGTGTGTTTATGTACGTGGTTTCATGTGTGTGTGTTTATGTGTCTGTGTTGATGTGTGTGTTTATGTGTGTGTGTTCATGTGTGTGTGTGTGTTTATGTGTGTGTGTTCATGTAGGTGTGTTCATGTGTGTGTGTTCATGTGTGTGTGTGTGTGTGTGTGTTTATGTGTGTGTGTGTGTGTGTGTGTGTGTTTATGTGTGTGTGTTCATGTAGGTGTGTTCATGTGTGTGTGTGTTTATGTGTGTGTGTGTGTGTGTGTGTTTATGTGTGTGTGTTTATGTGTGTGTGTTCATGTAGGTGTGTTCATGTGTGTGTGTGTGTGTGTTTATGTGTGTGTGTTGTTGTGTGTATTCATGTGTGTGTTTTGGGGGCTGTAGAGATTCCCTGCAGTGATAACCTTTGGCGTGTTAAACTCAGACACACATATATGTTGGTTCCCGTGGGCGCTCCGGTCTTTGTTCCCTTCAGGTTCTGGTGAGCAGCAGAGGTCATAGTCTTACAGGAAGCCCCCCCACCCCTACCCACCAAAATCACCTAACCCCATACCAAGATAGCTGACTGTTTTAGGAAGTGACCTGGTGGAACTGAGCGGCGAGAGCCGGCATCCACGGGGGGCATATCAGTCCTCTCCGCATGGGTCCAGACGGACCCGCTCGCTTCCCCTTCCTCTGCGCCTTTCCCAAAACCCTTATCAGGACCGGGTATGGACCAGCTGATAGGACTACCCCACCCCCACCCCCACCCCACCCACACACACACACACACACACACACACACTGACGTGCATGTAACACCACATCCTGTGGCTGCAAAGGCCTTGACAAGGGCAGGGAGTGAATTCTGTAATCCCCTCAAAGAAAAGAACAAAATTAGCTGGAAATGTCTCCAACATATCCAAACAGATCAGGTTTATCTTGTTTTCCTAACACCCCCTCACTAACCTGAGCTGAAGGGGGGGCAGGACCAAGTCCTCAAATCTTCTGTTATTGCTTTAGAGAAAAACAGCCTCTCTGCAAGCTGAGGCTGCTATTATTAGCCGGAGCGGGGTTAGCATGCCTGTGTTATCTGCCACCACGCTGGAGCTTGTCCGACGCTGATAGGGTAGCGCGAGTGGGAAAATCCATGTGCATTAAAATAGTTTATCAGAGCTCACGTCCATCATGCTGCCGCGAATCCAAGACGAGGCCTCTGACGGCTGCGCGCCCCGGCAGGATCGCAAACACCAGCCAATGGCGGTGGGAGCTGAGGAGGAATTTGGCTTCATTTAACTCCTGCAGTTGATTGGCAGCAGAAAATTGGGACCTAGCTTCTAACTTTACTAAACTGGAATGAATGTTTCAAAGAAATCGCTGACAGGAAAATTTGAGCTCTTTCACACAGTAAAACCTTAAAGACGCGCTCCGGTGAAAATGGTCTTTTTAACATGTTCTTGTGGCATTTTTCTGATGAGAGAAAATCAGATTAAATTACGTATCTGGGTATTTCTTTATTCAAATTGTGTGAATCAGGAGCAGACAAAAAAGATGGTATTTGTGATGTAGAAATACGCTGGGCGGGGCCACAAGCTCCCGGCTCCGCCCCATTCTCATACTGCCTCCTGCAGACAAACAGATCCGTGAATGTCTTAGTTTTCCTCGTCTGAGCTGGAATCTGGATCAGAACCGGACGGCTGGATAGATATGATGGTGATCACCGTTTTTGTTGCAGCGCTAATGTTAGGTTGGGGTTGTGAGGGACTGTGAGCTAATGGGAGAAAGTGTAAACAGAGAGCTCTCATTTATGATTTATTCATCTGTAATGTATATGACGTTTAGATTTTTACAGTCAAAGTTTTTATTGTTCATTAGGATTTGTGTGATTCTAGCATTTGTCTCATCACTTCTGGTTTAATAATGATCCTAAAGGTTCAAAAATTCAACAATCTGACAGGCAAAAATGTGAAAATGTCATTAGAAAAATCACATTGAGCTTTAATTTTACAATAAAAACGGCAACAAGTTCCTAAATAAAAGCACATCTGCTACACTGTAAAATAGTTGCTGTAGATTTTACAATAATGAATTATTGAAAAGCATTCTACAGCTTTATTACTGTAAAATGTAAAACAGTAGTTACTGTAAATGTTCCTACAGTAATTGTACTGTGTTGTCTTTTACAATAATACTCACTGGATCAGGACTACTGTAGACTTTCAGCATGAATGGGAAACTCGAGAGAGTTTTAGCCATAATCATTTTAAAACAGTTATTCAAAAGGCCACAGTTGTCAATCAGAATGTTGTTCTTAATCTGTTCTGCTAAATAAAGGTTAAATAAATAAATCATTATATTGAGAAAAACCCTTTCCACAGAGAATGATATTGGATCCAAAACACAGTGATGTAAAAGATAAAAACTCAAGTATGGGGTATCAGGGGATAAATGTGTGCTGAAATTTGGAGCTGGCTTTAGGGATAGAACTCAGCCCAAGTAAATCTCACATCGGAAAGATCTTTTGACTTTCTGGCTAGAATCTAAATCTCTGATCTGTTACCAAAGCTCTCATCCGTTTAACTTTCCTTTTAATGCGTCAGCGGAGCAGGTCTGACGTTTGCTTTCACTGTCGTCATACTACACTGTCATCTGTCAACATTTTTATTACAAATCAACAAACACTTTTCCTGCTAACATGAATGAAGAGCTCTGGTTCCTGTTTGTTTTTTTTATTATCCTCGCAGCACAGAGTCGCCGAACCCCTTCACACCGGCATTCATTCTAATAAGATAAAATCATATTTTTCGGGGGGTTATTCCATTCACGGTGATGCTACATTAAGTGGAGTCCAGGATTAAATGGGATGTTATAGTTTAGTGACATACGGCATGAAGGGATTGAGATTGATCGACAGAAAAAAGAAGCTGTACTTTCAGTGTTGACATCTTTTCAACTGCCGTAACTCTTCAGCCGTTTCTGCATATAACACAGTTCCAGAGGCTTCTGACGTGAAGAAACGCAGCCGTATGCTAATATGCAAGGCGCCTGTACATCTGTGCAGATGAGTTCAAGCCGATTCACGTTGATTGTGTAAATGGGAAGAGAGTAATGTAAGTCACTCAGACGTCATCGGTGACAGCTCAGGTGTTGAAGGGTTAAACAGTTCGATTGAAAATATTGTTTTAGGAAATTATCATTTTTTTGCAAACAAAACAATTACAACAAAACAACAACATGGAGACCTTGCCTTGCTTTTACAATGTTTTCCTTTTTTATATTTCAAATGTTATTTATGTTTGGGAAGCTGTTGTTAATAATTGTATTTTCTTTAACTATTGTTTAATGAATTGTAGAACCTGTGGTGTTGGTTGTAGGTAGCTCCACCTACAGTCTTAGCTGAGAACTGCAGTGAAATCAAGCAAAAAACAGAGATTTTTCTGCAGATTTGGATGAAAACATTGCTTATTTAACCTCTGAAAACTGAAACTTAAGTTTGACTTGAGAATCAAAGAGGAGATCCAGACTGAAGCAAACGGGATGTTTTTCCTGAAGATTACCACGAGATTCCCTCCTTTTGTCCCACATCCCACTGAAGGGCTCTGGAACGCCCTTCAGCACATCAGCTGACTTCTGGAGAGCACCGCCGCGCCATTGTGCTGTTAAGTGCTCTTAGCTTTTGTTATGGCCCTTGTCCTTTCTAGTGCCACCCCCCACCCCTCTTCTTCCACAGTCCATTTGACTCCCCCCCCTTCTTATCTGTTCGCTGAGTTGGGCTGAAGCTCGGTGAGCTGAAGGTGTCAAAAGCCATCGGAGAGGCGGTGAAACAATTGAGAGGAAAGAGTGGGAACGCAGCGGCAGAGGCGGGATTTTTCGGCGCGTTTGTGTGTTTTCATCAGAGGTGAAAAGCTGGGTGCCCCCCTCTCAAAGTGCACTCATTTGAACCAAGTCTGGCTTTCTGTCTTCTCGGAAGAAAAAAGGCACAAAAGCAAGAGAGGAAAAATCAATAGTTACACAGGAAAAGTGCTCAACATGAAAGGGTGAATTCATTGGCTGCACTTTCATTTCGGCTTGTTCTGCGTCTGCACCCCCCAACCCGTCTGGCTCTTCCTTCTTCTGCCGTTCTGGATGCGGGAACACGTTTGTTTGTGCGGTTTAATGTCGACTCGCTGCCCCGAGCTCCAGGCGCTTTCCAGCGTGTCAGGCAGCCCGTGGTGATGACCCTTTTTGGGGAAAATGGCACTGAGAGAGCAGTCACATTTACACTGACATTTTTGCCATCACCTATGGCTATGTCAACAGGCCTGAACCCCCACCCCACCCCCCACCCCCCACGCTCCTCTGAGCCAAAAGTGGACGGACTGAAGCACATGAGAAAAAGGTCCTTTCATACATCTGGAGCTGAATATTTCATGGATTTAGCAAATAATGCTGAAAACCTTTCAGATTTATTTATGCAACAACGATGCAGCCACGAGATAATTTCATCCTTCCATTATTCATGGTTTTACCCTAAACAGCTCTGCCCAACATCCAAAAGTGTAAGAAAATGACAGTAAGTGTTCAGACTAGCACACAGATATGGATCACCTCCATGATGAACATCTTCATCAGCATTTGGGGCGTCTGCAGGTCTCTGGATCCAGCATCCTCTGTACGCAGTTTTTATTTGACTTCCTTTTGCTGATCAGAAGAATGGCTCCCAGTTTGATCCTTGATGAATATCATCTGCAGATGTTGTGTCCTCATATCCAAAAACAACCTGTGCAGTCTTCTCCTCACATGTTGTCACTGCGTCTCTCCAGAATGAGGGGAACACAACAAATCCCACAATGCAGTGCAACAGCTGACCAAAGTGAAAGACATAAAAAGGTGACTAATGCTTAGCGAAGGGAAGGTAGTGAGTCTTTGTTTCCTTTAAAGGCCACTCCAGTGAAAATGTTAGTAACGTTTGGGGGACATTTATAAAGAACATTAATATTACAATTGTTAAATAAAAAATACAGTTTGAAAAAGAAAAGAAGCTGGGCGGGGCCACTAGCTCCCTGCTAATGTAATGTTAGGTGGGGGTGTGAGGGGCTGTAAGTTAGCAGGAGAGCATGTAAACACAGAGCTCTCAGAGGTACATTTCTGATGAACTCTGCTGCTCTGCAGAAACTATGTCCTAAAATAACTCGGGTTTATAGATTTAGCAAAGCAGCCTCATCATAATGAAAAGACCACTGGAGACGTAGATCAGAAGATGAGCGCCGTGGGACAAACTTTTTAGATTGGGATGTAGATCTCCTTAAAGTGTGTCTTTCCCTATTTGTAGCTGAGAGAAAATGGAGGGTTAGGGAGCACGTCCACGTTCAAAAGGCTGTAACTTCTTCAAAAACGCCGATTTTTTACTTCCTGTAATGTAGTTTGTTGGTAAAAGAAATTGGACGACCTGATGCCCCCCCCCCCCCATCTGATCACCATTAACGAGATAAACGCTTTCAAATTGGCTCGGATTCCCCCAAAACAAGTCTCCGGTGTGCTTGGATGGAAACCGCAGTACCGATCCACGGTCATCTTCTGAACTTCCCTTGTTCTCCACAAACACTCCTGATGCTTCTTATTTAGGATTTTTTCCAGACTGTTCCGTGGAACTGCGTCCTTTTTCTGTTTAGTTGATCTTTGCCGCCTCGTTTAGTTTCAGAGAAGAAAATCGCAGCTAAAAGGGCAGAAAGGGGGCCTGGCCATATTGTTTTACTGAAGAAGAGTGGGGATTTCTTTCCATTTCTCCTCCTCCTTGTGAACAGGGCCTGGGGGTGGGGGGGCTGGTCACAGAGGGGGTTTTGTGTGGAAGTGTGTGCCGGGCTTTGGAACGCCGCCTCATGGAGGTGAACGGCTGCGCGGCTCCAAAGAGGGCTTTTTGAAGCTGTGCCTTTACTTGGGAATTTCGTTGCACGGAATTCCTGAATGCTTCAAAATATTTAGCAGTGGGAGGGGCTACCAGATCCATGCGAAGGGAACCCCCCCACCCACAGTCCGCAGCTCGTCCCTCACACTCCCCCCTCTGCGAGTCTACAGCTTATGAATGGCCTGAATACAATAAACGCCACTTTTTCACCGCTCCCTCCCTCCTGCGCCCCCCCCCAAGGATTTCTGGGAATGTGATGTGTGTGTGTCTGTGTGAGGAAAAAAAGATGCAGAGCACTTTAGTGTGTGTGTGTGTGTGTTTGGATTTCTCGCCTGCAAATGTGAGGTGTGTTTGTGTCCCATGTGGAAAAGGATAGCAGGCCCCCCAGGCCCGGGCCTCGCCTGAGCAGCCAGTCCGGGGTCATGTGAGCTTTTCTGGGGTGTGAAACTTTAGGAGTGGCCTGTAAAAGATCAGCTGCAGGTCACTGGCGCTCACAAGACTCCTCTTGCATCAAAAAAAATCTCAAGACTTAATGTGCTGTCACAGCCCCCCCACGCCGCCACAAAGCTGATATTCCTGCTTGGGCTTCAAAGAAAAAAAAAAATTATTAGATGCTAAATGTCAGAATCCTCAAGGTCTCTGTGAACAAGGAAAGTAGCTGACACCTCAGAGGGGCACGTGCCCATGTGGCGGTTGGCGGCGGGAGGGGGGGGTCAAGTAGCACCAGTGTCGCTCCTAATGCGAGAAATACTTGATAATCAGATCATAACAGATTAGCCTAGATAGCGCTTGATAATGTCAGAGTGTGCCTTGAGACGGAGAGATGAGGTGATAAAGGATAAAAGCTGAATGAAGGAGGAAGTGGACGGCGAGCTCGCTGCGTCTCTGCTGTTTCACCCCTTTGCTAGCTGTGTGTGAGTTTGTGTTTTTCCTGACAGGGTGAGAGGGGACTGATAAAATATTCTTTCCCTTGGTTGGCCCGGGGGCATCTCAACTGCCCCCGGCTCCTTCCAGTCAGTGGCCTGCTCCTAATTGCCACACGCTCGCATGCATGAGGAAAGATGCACACACATACAGACCGATGCACATCTACGCATGCATACATTCATCGCGCGCAAACATGCACCCCAACCACCCACCCTTCATTGATTCAACCCCCCCTTTCCTCTAACTCGTCTCAAAGACGTTGTCATGGCTGATCAGAGGGCCGGGCCCAGAGTTCCGCCCGTGGCTTTTCCTCCTGGAGGAACTGGAGCTTGCTAGCTTAGCTTGCTCGTGCTGTATGCATGCAGCCCAGGGTTACAGCCTGCTGAGGCTCTTAATAAGGCTGGCAGCCTGGGAGTGACTGACTGGTTTACTGGCTGACTGGTCAGTGACTCTGTGAATGACTTAACAAGCTTGCTTTAAGACAGACTGACACAAGCCCACAATAACACATCTAAACAGCCCGCATTACCATTTTTGCTCCAAAGCTTGCTGCACCAGGCTAAAGCATCTCACCGCACAGTGACTGCTCACTGTAGGTTTGGGATGTCTGTGAGAAGATATCAGCAATTAGGACTGACTAAGATTTGTGAAAGTATGGCTAAAACTCTTCATGAAATAAAAAACAAATTAGCAATTGAAATTGAAATGAGCTTCAGTTTGGTCCTGGTCTGATCCAGATCTGGTGTCCTCTGATGGTCCTCTTGGTTTGGCAGGTTTGAAAGCTTACCTGAACTGTGAATTGGACCCAACAGGAGAACTCTGGTCCTCTTTAGAACCAGCATTTCTGTTCTCTTGCAGATGAACCCTGGTACGCTTCACTTCAGCGTGAATGCAAACAAACTTTCTGCGGACCACAGACAGGAACAGAACAACAGCGAGATCATTTTCAGGGAAGAGTTTGTAAACTGTAAAACAATGCCATCACTTAGAGATGACAAGTATCAGTCATCAAACAGAGAACGTTCAATCGAAAAGTGGGTCAGGAACCTGTAGACTTATTAGCATACTGACAAGCTAACATTAGCATCCATGCTGCATCAGTCTGGAGATTTGTGACAATTTTAAACATTTTCTTCAAGGTTAATCTTAGAAATGTAAAATATTTTAACCACATATGGGTTTGCTGTTTTATTTAAACTTAGAAACATGTTCATTTTTTCTAAAATCATTAGCACATCTGAGGAAAACAAGCTAACCTTTCACTGACACAGTCAGGAAAAGGAGAATTTTTATGACTGTAATTTTGAAGAAAAAAACTATTTTTTCACTATTTAGAGTTTTTTCATATTTTTAGATAATAGCAACATGGGTTAAAAGTGTGAAAATAATCAGACGTTGAGAAATATAGGAAAACAGTTTTTCAATTTACAGTCTAATAAATCTTCAAAAAAGGGTGCAGTTTAAGAAGTCAGAAAAACAAACACAGACAGCGGCAACCAAGTGAGTGAAAATGGCTAGCGTTAGTAAGCAGCTATTGCTGTAAATATAGCTGTGATCCCACAACTTAGATTAGCATAAAAAATAGGAAAAAATGATGAACTTGAAGTCCCAACAAATTCTAAAAACACAAACTGAGCCATTTGAACGTTCGTTTCCACAGAATTTCTGTCAACAGAAACGGAGGTGTAGCGCGTCCAGGCTGCTGTAAACAAAACCAAAGACTCTCTGAAATTGAGTTTTTTAAATTGTAAGATGGCTAAATGTTTCCTGACCAAATGCATTGGCGTGCGTCTTCTTGTTTCACTTGATGGTCGTGGTCTCCCTCCTTCACAATGTCTCTATCCAGATTTTTCTGCACCTACAGTCAGCACCTTCACTCAGCAGGACCTGCAGGCGGAAAATTATGCAACGCTGTGTGCACGGCAGCTCTAAGGTGCATGCTAATCCGTTTTCGACGCAGAGCTTCGGTTTGTAAACGGGATGTCCGGGTCACACTAAATTCCAGCTTGACTGAATATTTCAGGTTTTTTTCTTGGGCATGATGTCACTTCAGAAACAACGAGTGTTTTTGGCATTAAAGCATCTGACTTTCTTTTTTTCATCTGATTAACTCCAGGGTTCCGCCGCCGCATCCCTGCCTATCCATTATTTTCTCCCCTTGGTTGGGTTTGAGCTCCGTCTGTTGTTTTTGAGTTTTCCTCCCTCCTCCAGTTTTTTTCTTCGTTCTCTGACAGGCTGCGGTAACACCGCTGACATTTCGCCAGCGCGGCTGCTGAACACAGCTTCAGCACCTTGTGCCCCCCCTCAAAGCCAACCCCACCAAACACACTAACAGAGCTCAAAGAAATTAGCCCCAGACCTTAGAGAGAGGTGATTGGTATCAAATGGCAGTGAAAATGGAAATGCCAATAAAATTGACAGCCTTTTTGCAGCGTTTCCCCCTTTAGGTGAAGTAAGAATGTCTGGAAGGACGGAGGGAGGAGAAGAGAAAAGAGGAATATAAATATAAAGTGCTGTTGTTTCCTCATCTGGCAAAGCCTTTCCTCCTCCTTCTCCCCCAACCCCTTTGCCGCCGTGCTTTTCCTAGAGCTGGTGCGCCAGCCGCTTGCTCCCGTATTCCCTACTGGCGGGGGGACGAGCCCCCAGGTTTGTTATTGCAGGCTTTGCTGAACACAAGCTGGTCTTTACGACGGATTGAGAGCATTTGCTTCCAATGAAAGTCTGGTCTTGGATTACAGGGCTCCGGCTCGGCTCTCTGCAGCCAGCAGAGCCAGCGGGGGCCGCCGGCTTTTTAGCCTGAAACAGTAGGAAGAAAAAACTCTACTTGTTCAGCTCGGGCTATGTTTGTCTCAGGCTAATGATGTAACCGAAGCCTGCACCAAGGGGGCCACTTCCAGGCCAGAGCCAGGCTGTGTGAAAAGGCTCCTAACCTGTGTTTGTTTCCAGTCAATCAATGCACAGATCCGTTGGTGATTGTTTGTCAAATAGACGCCAGCATCGACTGCTTCTCACTCACAGATGTTTGGACTTGCTGCGTCTTGTTCTTCATTAGAAATTTAATTTGGGGGGATTGAAGCTGTGAGAGAGTCTGCAGGGGAGGAGTCTATTTACAGGGAAACCGTTTTACCATCGCAGAAATAACACGCTCTCTGTGATGTTCTGCAACTCTTTGACCGTTTGCCATCAATGTAATTCCTGCTTATTCTGACGTGGAGAAAAGCAGCTCGTGTGCAGTAGGAGTAGCAGCTGCTCTACAATGATTGCAGAAACACTTGACTCCAGTAAAGGGTTGCATTTCAACAAAAAGCTGCTTTTCTCTGCTTCAGAATCTGTTGGAATGACATTAATTGTCTTAACTAGTGAAATTATATTGATTTATGCTTTAAATGTCTGATTTTACACCAAAAGAATGCAGCAAAGTGCATTTCCATGATCCAAAGTTTGGAAAAGTTCTGTCCTGACCCGCTTTTCAGCAGCGATCTCATCTGGAGACAAGAGAACAGTTTGATTGACAGATTCTCCCGAGACCACCTTATAGTGTTAGGGGAGTGGCCTTTCCAACAAGCTTCCTCCTGATTAGAGCGAGTTGTTCAAATATAAAGAAATATCAATAAATATAAATAAAAATAAGGACTCAGGTCAACTCGGACCCATCACTGCTTACTGATGTCATCTGGTTCCACCATGGCGGCTTCTATGTCACTAAAAAAGGGCGACTGAATTGATTTTATTTGGTTGGAGCTGGAAGTAAACCGTTTTCTAGGGATGACATCACACTCACTCGGTCCAGTTGTCTGCAGTCCAGGGCCTAGCGTGCACTCTTTAGGTGGGCGTGGCAATTCTCTGCCAGAGGAACAATTGGTTAAAGAATCGTCTTTGATTTTACAGAGTTCCCAGCTCAGTCGTGTTTCATTAGAGCCTCACCTTTCTCCTCAGAGTTTGTGTGGACTCTACCAATGAGGAATCAAATGAAAAATACATAAACATCAAATGC
Source organism: Adrianichthys oophorus (assembly GCA_036245035.1). Classification (NCBI taxonomy): domain Eukaryota; kingdom Metazoa; phylum Chordata; class Actinopteri; order Beloniformes; family Adrianichthyidae; genus Adrianichthys; species Adrianichthys oophorus. The sequence continues at coordinate 21,461 of BSAI01000211.1, forward strand.
AGAATTCCATTCCTTCTTTTGATCTGTTTCATATTTTATGCGTTGAGTTTTTTCTTTGCAGCAAAATGGAGACACGTCTCTCCATAACTGTTTACCTGTCGCATCTTCAGTGACTGAATAAAAACAATGTTATTATTAAATGGCGCATTGATCCTTTCAGGTTTCAGATGACGGTTATTCAAAACAGTCACAGAAATAAATCGACAGCTTTTTCCATGCATGGGAACCGCCATCTTTGTTGGAAAATGGTCTGAAAAATACAAAAGTATTCAAAAAAATGATCTCACTTTGGATAAAATTTCATTGCTCTGGTATTTTGGTGTTTTGATGTAGCAGCTAAATGCATTGTTTAAGTATTTTTCAAAGCTAACATCACAGAGTGGGCGGAGTCAGTGGCAGCCTTCTCAAAAAGTCACCAGTTGGGAGGCGTGCGGCACGTTTGGGAGGTTTGTTGGATCTCTTGAGGATAAATAAAAAAGTAATAAGCTGCTTTGTTGCCCTGCCTGTGGGTGATGTTACAGTACCCCCCCACCCTGTTATCTCTATATGATCATAGCATCAGCACTGCAGTGGGTGGCGTTTGCATCGGCGCTGCCACATCCATGCAGAGCTTGTTGTTCCCCCTTCACCGTCGCCGCTCCCTTTATTATAAAACCCTCAATGTGTGTGCATGTGTCTCTCCTTCAGTCAGAGAGCGCCGTTCCACTGTGCCGCTCCGTGTGCACGGCTGAGAGGCTCTGCCTCCTAATGGTGTGTATAATTCAGGTGCCCTCCAGGCATGCTTTCAGGAATTCTTTTGCCTGAGGTAATGGGGAGCAAAGGCCCGGGTTTTAGGCCCTTGATTATTTCATTTATGTGGCAAGCTGGAAAAAGTCATCTCCAGTCGGATTAGCGCCAACATCCCCATTAATTATCGATGAGTCTTGGCTTAGCTTTAGCCAGGTGTCGCTCCGGATGAGTGAGTGGATTCAGCCTGGATGTTCTGCTGCTGCTGAGCCACGGCACGGCTTCATCCAAATAGCTGGACCCACTTCAGCAGATCACACTCCTGAAGCAGAATCATTGATTGTATCGGAGAATTGGACTGAGTGGTCCTGCCCGCCTGGCATTCCAAACAGGAAGTACCTGCTGGCTCCAAGAAGCAAAAACCCCATAGACTTCTACAGAGGAATAAACTGATTGTTCAGTTTATAACGGAATAACTTGAACACTATGATCAAGAAGACGTTAAAAAAGTATCAGAGAAAGATCGTTTATTCTGACCAATAGCATGACTGAGGAACAGCTGTTTATACCTCTATAGAAGTCTGTGGGGTTTTGGCTTCTTGGAGCCAGCAGGTACTGCCTTTTTGGAACGCTGGAGGGGAGGAGTCACTCAGTCCAGTTCTCATATACAGTCAGTGAGCGGGACAAAGGTGGGTTCTTCTCTGCTGTCAGATCCACCAGTGTCATTGAGGATGCCTTCTGTTTTTTCAATAACAACAATCAGGCTTTTCATGAGCGCATCTCTGCTGTATGAAGTGCTGTTGAGCCTGAATGCATCAGAGAAGGCCTACAAAGCGCTTTGTAACAAATTCCCTCAAACCCTGGGAGCGCCGTTCCCCGCAGGTGAGGTTAACTGCCCTTAATAGAGTCTTATCGAAGCCCTACAGGTTGCTGGAAGCAGCCGTGCAGCCATTGTCATGAAAAGCAGCTAGCTTTGTTAGCGCTGTTTGTGCCTCTCCACTTCCTTTTTCCTTTTTCTTCCTTTCATTTTCCGCCTCCCCCCCGATTGCCTTGCAGCCTGCTCCTTTGTAGTGCCGTGTTCGCCTCCCCTCCTCAGGTGGAAATGATAGAAGGAACCGGGTCGACGCTTCAATAACTGTTTTCCCCTCAGGATAATAAAGACTAAATCTCTCTGTCATTTTCAATTCTGCGCGGGTTTGGATGGGAGAGTGGGGAAATGCGACCTTACAAGTCTTTTGTGCTCCTCTTCCTCCCCCCAATAGGAAAGGATGCAGGCGCTTACTGGGGGGAGAGAAATGAAAGGCAGGGTTATTTATAAATGTATTAAAATTGAATGCACTTATGAAGGGCTGTTTTTCCAGCCATTGTTGTGCCTTCATAGCCTTATAAACCCCCCCTCAGAATTCCCTGGAAATCAGATTTATTCCCCTTTGAGCGCAGAGCCGCGGCGAATGCGGGAAGTGAACAGAGTCTGATCTCCTCTTCCTGTTTGGTGTCACGTGACAGGTGACGGCCTGGACAACAGCGTGGCTTCTCCGAGCACAGGGGACGACGACGACCCCGACAAAGAGAAGAAGCACAACAAGAAGAGGGGGATTTTCCCCAAGGTGGCCACCAACATCATGAGAGCGTGGCTCTTCCAGCACCTTACGGTGAGCTTTTGCTGCTCTTCCACTCCGAGTAAGCCGGGACCGGTTGGTCTTTTTCTCCCACATCCAAACAGAATCAGAAATGCACAATGCCCCCCCGAACATCACAATCAGCACATAATGGCATTAAAGCACATTTACTTCAGCACATTTTTCAACAGTTTACTTTTTAATTCTAGAATTTGTAATTCATCCATCTATCTATCCAGCTACTGTATCTATTCATCTGTCTTTACAACTGGGGGTTTGAAACTTGTTCTCCAAATTCAATCTTTCCCCTGGGGGAGTGGTCAATTGCAAACACAACCATTTGGTGGTTGGAGCCCAATCCAACCCCTAAATATTTCAAAGTTTCAAACAGCGAGGTTTTGGGGCTGGTTTTTAGAGTCTGTGACACGGATTGTGGATTTGAACTCACAACCTTCCAGTGTCAGGGCAGACACTCTACCAAAAGGCCACCAAATTAGTCAAATTTGTCGATTCGATCTTTCAGGGGGAGTTTGTCAAAGTTTGATGGCAGCAAAGCAAGTTACACTTTTCCTGACAGGGATTCTCTGGGATGTTGCCACGGTAACCCTATGTGAGGGGTGGAGCCTGTTTAATAATTGGCACCTGATCTTATCGGTGTGTGGAATGCATTTTTTTCCAGCTGGCTTTTCCATGGTGGGACTGGTCGGTGTCATACACCTCTGCCGGACCTCCAGACTGATGGAGTCGGGGACGAGCAGGCCAATGAAATAACATTACACGCTAGTTTACATGCCTGTTTTTTCCAATCAAAGCAATCTTTTCACTCTAATTTGGGTGTTGCGTTCAGGAGTCTGTGTGTGGCTCTCACAGACTCACTGAGGCGACTCTGAACGCCCCTCAGAAAGGAGGAGAGGGTCCATCCAAAACAGAGAGCTGGGACTCTGGAAGCGGATCTGAGGGGTGGGACTTCCACCAAACTAAAACCGGGTCAACCAGCAAGTGAAATTCCTCCAGCTAGCTCTCGTTCTTCACCTTTCTGGCTCTTCATGGGACTGTTAACATTTCTTTTTGGATCTCATCTGAGGGACGAAGCATCAGAAACTCGTCATGGGAACATGTCGCTCGCATGCTGGCATCGTCAGGAGTTGGCTCAGATCGGCTTAGAGGGCGGAGCTGTGCATCCGAGGAGCCAATGGGGAGGATGCAGAGGAAAATGCTTTATTAGTTGCAGATCCTGCACTGGAAGGATTCTTCTCACACAGACGGTCTTTGATGTTCTTCACGCAGATGTGATGTCGGGCCACTAGCAAAGAACAGGAACAGTGTCCTGGAACATCAAGACAGAATGTTTCATTTTCTTTGTTTTCTCGTCATTTTTGTTAACCACGAGCCATCTGTTATCACATCCACACCCTCAAAGTTTAGCCCCTCCAAAGCCTCCCCGCTGCATCAAAGAGAAGGAAACACGCTCTGCTCTCACGCCCCGTCTTACACTTATGGGAGGTCTTTGCTCAGATTCCAACCGACTGAAGAGGGAGCAAGGAGGAACAGGAGGGAATAACAGGAGGAGGAACAGGAGGAAGAGCAGGAGGAGGAACAGTAGGAGGAACAGGAGGAAGAGCAGGAGGAGGAACAGGAGGAAGAGCAGGAGGAGGAACAG
>BSAI01000211.1:48492-69533 GCA_036245035.1 Adrianichthys oophorus
ATGGATGGATGGATGGATGGGTGGATAGATGGATGGATGGATGGATGGATCAAGTTTTCACCATCTGCTGGTAACCTCAAAGCTCTCCCATCATCAGCCCGTCTGGAGGTGGAGATGCTGACTCGGTTCAGAGTCTGCTGGATGTCTGTCCCAAACCTTTCAGAGCTTCAGTGATCATTTAAGATATGTATTTATCAGAGGCAGAGAAGGTGTTTCTTCAAGTCGATACCTCTACTCTGATCCAGCCTGGACTCTGGAACTCCTCATTTGTGGGAAACAATTATCCTAAAAGATGGAAGGGGAACTGAGAAGTTTACAGGATTTTCTGAATTCCCTCTGAAGGAGTCCTCAGAGGTGTGCGGGACCTTCAGCCCATCAATTGTCTGCTGGGAAGTGAATCCAGTTGCTTTTGGTTTGTCTTAAAGTGTCAACTATTGAGGCAGACTTGTTTTTCCTATCAAAAGGGTTAGTCATGGATTGGATGGGTGGGTGGGGGTTCAGTGCGGGGGGGTAAAGGGAATATTTATGCTCTTATCTGCTCGTGGAGGCCTGGAGCTCCACATTTCCATTTTCATGTCTCCTCCTGTCCCTACTTATCCTCCCATTCTTGTCTCAGGATGTCAAACACACACGCACACACGTGCACACGCACGTGTGTGCGTGTGTGCATGCACAACTGAACTTGTAACTTAGCGTCTCCAATGAGAACCAGCACAAAAGGGCAACACGTCTTTGACTGTAATGTGTGCACACTCACACTGATAAGACGCACTGATGAGAAAGAAACTGAAACAACACAACCCTCCACACACACACACACACACACACACACACACACACATCCTTTGCAGAGCAGAGCAGGGTGGAAACTCATGAAAGGAGTTGTATATTTGGAGAAAGACGTATCATTAAGATAGGCTGGAGGAGGAAGGGAGGGAGGGATGAGCAGAAACTTTCCATCTGCTCTTTTAAAGAACATGTTATTGCTTTTCTCACTAAAGCCCCCCTCCTTACTGCACTGACTTAAACACAGCCGAAGGCCACAGAGGCCCCAGAATCCCTCACAGACACAATCCAAACCAACTTGTTGCTGAGCGAGAAGCTGAGAGACGGTTTGGACAGAGATGGTGCAGAAACATAGGATAACAGAGCTCTGATCAGTTACAGCAGACTTTTTTCTTTTCACTGGTCCCTATAGGGGGTGCCACATCCGTCCTCATCCAACTGTAATCTTTGTATCCTCCTCACTCAACCATGAACCTCTTCGGTCGTTACCTTTCCTGGTAGCTCCAAACTTAGCATCCTCTACCAAAATCATCACTGTCCCTCCTCTCAATGTGTCCAAACCTCTGACTGTGAATGAGAACTGGACTGAGTGACCCCTCCTCCCTGACATTAGAAACAGGAAGTACTTGCCGGTTCCAAGCAGCTCGACATCTCAGTAAAAGTAGGTGGTCTCACATCCAACATCAGAAACGCTTGATTGACAGATTTCATGTGGCTCAATTTCAAGATGTAGGGGTGTGCGCTCCCAACAAACTCACTCCTGATTGGTGAGGATGGTTGCCATAGAAATGCTGACTCAGACCAACTCGGACCAATCACTGCTTACTGACGTCGTCTGGCTCCAACATGGCAGCGTCCGTATCACAAAGAAATGGCGACACTTGCTCCAGTTCTCATACACAGTCAGTGTGTCCAAATGAAAATAAAGAAGATTCTTCTCTCAAAAAATGGCAGGAATGTATTTTTATCTCTTCACATCACAAGCATATACATTATAAATACTTTTATTTGTCACTTCTTTATTCATTTAATTACATGTCATTTACTGCTTTATGAAGCTCTACACTGGGCTTTCCCGCCCTGCCTGCACTGCTTGATGCTGACTAACTAAATGTCAATCAGGATGTGGAATCACTTGATCCAGCTAATCAGCAGCTAGCTGATCCGGGAAATTTGAAAACAGTCGATGCTGTTGAAGACCAGGGTTGGCCAGCCCTGTTCTAACGTAACAGAAATCAAATTACAGATGGGAGAAATTCAGTGTTTTTAGTTCTTAAGCGTAAACAACAACAACAAAGGAAAATCTCCCAAATGAATGTTTGATTCTGTTTGGACGACAGAGAGATGGAGGCATTGGAGAGGACGTACTAAATGAGGATCGATCCCAACCGTGTCAATAGATCCTGGGCTTTCATTGGATGTTTGCATCACACACACTGAGGCTGTTGAGCCTCAGCGTCTGGTGCGGTTCCTGGATGGATGGCTGTAGATTGGACTGGCCTTACCCTCAGTTTTAGATCTCACCTGTCAGTTTGGATAAGAGACACCTGATGGAGTTGGAGCGAAGCGGCTCCTTTTTCCAACCACGAGAGCAGTTTGTTTTGAGCCTCTGACTTTTTAAAGCCGCTGGTTGAACTTTTATGGTCTTGAGTGCCTGTTTTCTTTAGTCGTTTCTACTTTGTTGTGATTCATGATGATTCGGTGTGTCTTTTAAGTAAACTGTGGTGTTGTTATCAGACAATCGGTTTCATTTTATTGGCTTTTTTTGGTAACTTTTCTCCATAAAACGTGGGCGTCTCAAGCCTGAATGAGAGAAGCGGCAGAGTGACTGAAGGCTGGAGCCGTCGGATGAAGATGAATCCCATGAGTGAAAAGAGCCTGAATCCTGCCGCTCCCACCTCAGAATCACTCTGTGTGTGACTTGTTTCTGTTTGCCTGGAAGCTGAAGGGAGGGCAGCTTCCAAACAGGATGCATTCTGTGCTTCGTCGTGGCCCCTGGCGTGGCCAAAGCCCCCCAGTATCACGAGGCAGACACTCCTGCTTCAACAGATCCGTGATGCATAGAATGGTCTCATTGATGTTTTTGGTGTTCAATCAGAGGTCTTTGTCAAAGAGGCGGACTTTAACGACAAGTTGCTTCCACATGATTAGCAGACATAAATGCATCCGCAGTTTCTGCAAATTGTCACGAAAATCCACCCTTAGATGAGAACGTGGAGAGCGGGGTCCATCATCCATTTCTTTTCCACCAACTCCAGCCCATCTTTGTGTCAGCCACAAACACTACCGTTTCCACTCGTTTGCCTGGTATTTCCTGCACTTATCAGTGATGTCAACACGAGCAGGCAGACGGTCACCAAGTGACAGAAATGTGTGCTGAAAAGAAATGGACACCAAATTGGCCGGAGGCGACAATTTAGTTATAACCCGGCGCATAAAATTAACCTTGTTGTGTTCTCTTTCGCCCTGCAACCAATCACATGGACGGGGGAAGGCTGGGAAGAAAAATCCCTGTCCGCTCATGCTTTCAAACACAATCCGCCTCATTATGTGCTGAAATCTGATGATGAAAACATAAAAAAAGCTGGCGCCGCACTGATTCCTCTTGTCTGATTGACTTTCAAGGGTGCGTCGTCTCGTTAGATGTGCTGGGAAACAGCGGCCACGTGTGAATGCTGCTGTGAGTCATCACTGAGGAATATGACGGATGAAGACGAAGGCTTCAAGTAGCTGAACGAATAAAAAGTCCTGACAAAGATCATTTATTTATTCTTCTCTATGGTTTTTGCAAAGTTTGAACAAAAGCTACAAGGCTCCTCCTCATTTGTCAAAGATGAGATCCACCAGACAATGACATTTAACTCCATGCTTCCATGTGGGTGGGGTCCATAGCAACCATAGATGCTTTTTCCTCTCCGGGTCTGGTGAACATGTAGAGCAACTTTTTTCCACCTTGAATTAAAGTAATTTGTCATTTTTCCGTAGCAACCACTGTTTACATGGCTATATCGCTCATAGAATGGTGTTTTAACTAGGTTTTTTAATGATTGGGGGAAAATATGTTGAGGATTCCAAAAATGTTTTACTTGACTGTGATGTTTTCGAGTAAGTTACACAGTTTCTCCTCAGTACAGGCTCTGCACGTGGATGTTATGTCGTTTCCACGAAATTCATAAAAAACACTCGACCCCATTTGATACAGTTCTCAGTTGCCATGGCAACGTCATGACTTTTACATTGGTCACCCATCCCCTTCTTTGTTTTGAGTCCCGGCCCGTTTGGCAGCATCTTTACGGTGTGGAACCACGACGGTGCTGCGGAGGGGGCCTGACGATTCTTCAGTAGTTAAAGAACTGAAAGCATAAATGGAATCCATGAGAAATGCAGGATTTGACTGGGCCCCCCCCCCCATATGCAGCAGACTGATATATTTTTGTGTAAGCTGCTCCCTAATTACCAGAGCTGCTTCTCCACTTCACTTAACTTTCTAATTGGCTCGCCTTTTTGGGGCTGCTGTTAGTTACAAGGTTTCATATTTAATTAATGAATCGGAAGGGAGGGGGGCACATTGAGCATTTTCTGAGGAACAAAACGCCTGACGTCCACCGTCTCCTGTCTTCTGCAGCATCCGTACCCGTCAGAGGAGCAGAAGAAGCAGCTGGCCCAGGACACGGGCCTCACCATTCTACAAGTCAACAACTGGTGAGTCTCCCCAGAGTTTGCATGTGGACCCCCCCTGCAGGGATATCTGAGTCTCTAATGATTGAAATTAATGCCTGCGCTCCGCCCGCATTTTCATCTCCAATCCTGCTCACCTAGATCAATCCGTGTGAGGGGATTTGGCCTGGAGTGATTTTTCCGGCTCAGCCCAAACATGAACAGCCATGTTAATTAACTGCTATCTTTAACGAAATGCTGAGAAATCCAATAAAAAAATCCTGCCGCAGCTCAGACGAACGCACGCACCGACAGCCAAGAGGGCCGGCTAATTATTGGCTTCTTATTTATTTATTTGAGTTTATGCTTCTCAGTGTTAAAATAAAATCTTTCAAGTCGTACTGTATGTTCCTTCAACTTTAACAAGCAGCTCCACTTAAAGGAGCCCGACCTGCAGATGACAGCAGGCGGGTAATTGGGCAGCAGCGTGGCGGGCCGGCCTGTAAAACAGGAGCGCTAACTACCGTTTTAACCTTAGGTAACACTGTAAAAGGTAAAGTGAAAAACCAGGAAGGGTGTCCTTGTGCGAGCGATGGCTATCGCGGCGTGCTCGGCGTTATTAACCGTGTATAATTAAAGAGGCAGAGGGGGAGGGCATTTGATCTGCACAGCCCCCAGAATAGTCCTGGTAAGTGTTGGGTAGTGAAAAATAGATGAAAGAGGGGGTGAACATGATAACCCCCCCCACACCACACCCTTCTACAAGCAGACTGATCATGTTAAGAATGCTGGACCTCAGAGACACGCTGACAGCCCCCCCATCCCTTTCATGACCTGAGGAGAACCCTGTAGGGGTTATCAAATCACGTGACCCCCCCCATCTGAAATCCACATGGGATCAATTGTGACATGGTGGGGGGGTCGCACGGTCACATGCTGGCTCTCACTGATGCAGCAACAAACCCTGAGGATGGGGGGGCTGGCATCTCTGTGCACGACCACTACACCACACATACGAATCGTAGGAGGCTAATCTGGGTTTGTGAAAGATAACCGAGGGTGGTTAATCTGAGCAGCATTAGATGTTAAAGCCGGCATGCTGGGATTTCTGCTGCCCCCTCACATCTCCATACACACATGCACAAACGTGTGCATGTGTGTGCACACATGTCCATGTTTCCCACCAGCCGCCACGTCCAGCGTTGATCGGGTCCGGGAAGACCTGAAGGATGAAAGGATGATGGAAAGAGGATACACAGAGGGGTTATGTTAGGGGAACTGCCTTTTCACAGGCGTGTTGTTGTGCTGGATGGGAAGCCCCGTCATTGGGTGTCTCCATAGCAACCCCGCTGATGGTACCTCCTGACCCACTGAAGTCAATTTCCCCCCGATGTGATTCTGTTTGTCGCTCACGTCAGCCAGCGCCTCCTCAAAAAAGAAAAAATCAAGGATCCTTGGAATGTGTGCTTGGTGTTATTTTCATGTAAAAGGCGTGTGAGAGCGGCCAAGAAAACACACACTGGAGCCGTGTCCCATGCTCCTCAGAAACTCCCGTTCAAGCAGCTTCTCTCACGCACAGAAGACGTGTTAACACACATGTCTGCGTGCATTATTGATGAGCCAGCGCACCGTGGGGGGTGGGGGGCTCTGCAGATTAAATAAAAATGCTAAAGGCCGGCGAGGGGCGCCGATCACTCATGAATTATTGGCAGAAAGACGCTTCAGCGCCGAGTCTCAGTCTGAACAGAGTCCACACAACCGGTTCATAGACGGAGAATGTAAACACATACCTGAAGGCAGACTCACACCGAGGAGGAGCCACACCCACGCCTTTGCAGCACAGGTACACCGTGTACCACATACCTGCACACACTGCAAACCTGCTGTCAACGCCAGACCGGCTGACATCCATGTTTCCCTTAAACTCTGACATTTTTAAATCTCCTGACCACGGCGTTTCAATGCGTTTGTACATTTAAAAAGCTCAGGAAAAAACCACACGTTTAAGCAAACCGTCATTCCAAGCTACCAGATAGTCATGCTAAAGGCTACAGGCTAAGCTGAACAGCTTTAATTCTACCATTTCATCAGATTTTTACTCACATTTGATCAAAATCATTTCACGTAAAAATTAAATTAAGGCCACCTTTGTTATTGAATAAATGAAACTTTATTTGTAAAGCGCTTTAGGTTACCAAAGTGTTGCACATTAAATAAAAAGATCACAGAAAGTGTCAAATTAGACAAATTAAGAACAAAAGTAAAGAAACTGCTTAAAACTACAAAAAACAATTATCAATAAAATACATAAAGACAAATAAAAATGCAATAAAACAAAGAAAATAAAATGCCACCAATTACTGAGAATTTAAAGCCATTCTAAAAAGGTAAGGTTTTACATTTAAAGCTGTTAAGGTCTGATATGCACACTTCTGCAGGAATGTTATTCCATAATGAGGGCCGTGTTGGTCGTTAAAAAACATCCTCGTTAAGCTAGCTTCATTCAGAATAGAAGCTAATAGTTAAGAAGTCCAACAGCAAAATCTAAACAAAAAAATTAAGACAATGGGCTTAAAATACTCCAAAGAGCAGACAAATACTGAATATTTAGGAGAAATGGAAACGTGACCCTTCAGATGGGAGAGGTTGCTAACATTTCTTAAACTGATCAAGTTATTCCTAAAGACAGTTTGGTTAAAGCATTTTTATAGCTTCAAAGTTCCCAAATAGCAACACAGATTTGCCTTTTTCTACTAAATTTGGGAGATTTTAAAAATAACTATGATTCCAAATGTTCAAATAGCTTAGATCCATGCTAACGCCTAAACCAAAGGAAAAACAGCTACGGAGCTAGCTTTTGGAAAACAGAAGAGCTGAGACATATTGAAAGAAAAATATCTATATTTATTCCCCTGTTTGGCTTCAAAGAGGCCAGATTTATCCCTTGAAGTGTTTTTTTTTTCTTTTCTGCTCTGAGTCTGAGTGACATTTATGGAAAAACTCATGTTTTACTTTGAAATGAAGGACATTTTACTGTCATCTTTCATGACTTAAAATAACTTGACCACAATGCCATCAGAAAGACCTGCATGTCAGTCAGAGCTGCATTTTCAGAAATAAAAGCCTGAATTTTAGTCTGCTTTACTTTATTGATATTTTGAAAAAATAGCTTGGTATAATTTTAAATAACCCTAATAAAAAGTTTCTTTAACAGGTGGATCAAAGTTGCTTGTGATGGACATGATTTGTAAGCTGCTTTAGGTAGAAGTAGGATAACTACATGTAAATGTAGTCCACGTGAAAATTCTTCCATCTCTGTCATCGAGGGAGATCTAAGGTAAACCTTCAGAAGATATTTTCTGCTTTAAAACTCCAGCAAATCTTCCAAAAGTCCTCCAGCCATGATGAGTAGAAGCGGTCCGTCTGCAGTCAGGTCTCGTCATAATTCGTGTACAAACTGCATATTTAACCTGCTCTTAACAAGTAATAACAATTGGAATGGCTCCGAGATGGATCATACCGACGAGCAGCGAAAGGGAGCAGTAATTAGGTTAGCTGGTAGACGGAGGCGTGCACCTTTCTGCAGCCGCAGCATCCAAGTGTTTTTTGAACAACACAACCTTTTACCTGCTCACAGAATTACAGCACTGCCGACACACGCAGCAGCTAAAAGCTCAGCCAGTAATCGTCTGTCTGAATGCAGTCAGTCTCTCCGTGCTAAGTTCTCCTAACGCTCCGGTGATGTCAAAATCGATGGAGAGGTCATCAGGTTTCCCTTGTTGGCGGCCCCTCCCCTTCCTGCCTACAATTTAATAATACCCCTTTAAAGGCAGTGTTTAAGCCCCGCTGAGCAATTGTTTTGTCAATAAGACCTCCTTTTATGAACGTCTTAAAAGCCTGGACAGAGAGTTAGAGGGAGAGAAAGGCAAGGAGTATTTAAAAGGGCAGACTGGCCGTGGAGGGAGCGGCGGGTGCATATGTATCTGCAGCTTCTCGGGTTTCTGAAAGCACCGTTGTGGAGAGGAGGTGATGGAGCTGACCATGCTAACAATGGTTTCTAAGACTGGATTCAGACTGGACACATGTGGTTTGTTTAAAGTCAACCAGAATCCGATTCCCCCGATAATCCAGAACAAATGTTCAGTCTGAACACACCAAGCAGACCCTGGTCCAGGAACTGAGTTCCAGTTCCAGTCGGATTGAGATCTGGTTCGTTCTGAGCTTTCTCAGGCTGAAAAGGCTCTGTGCTCGGAGCGGAACCACTGGACCAAACAGAAACCGTAGCCAGGTGTTATGGAACGTAAACAGAGTAGGAAAGAAGCAACCGTTGAGCCGCAGACAAACGTGGAGCAACGGTGAGACACACCAACTCACCAAATGTGGTTTGGTGAACGCAGGCTCATTAAAACAACTTTAACCTGATACACATCGCTTCTCACTTGAAAACACTTATCAGCGCGCCGTCTTAGCCAGCGTCTCCTCGGTTACCGCCTTACAGCATGCCTCCGTACCAAAGCAGGAAAAAGGGTTGGACCTGTGCTGGAAACAGACGTTCAGAATTGATCTGTGAAATGTGAAGTTGAGACTACAAAGTTTAGGACTTCCATTAGACCTTCTGTCGTTGCTTCGCCCCGCCCTCGTAATTCCTGGCCAATGACTGATGAGATCCTTAGTCAGGTGGTTTTGGTTACAAACTTTGACTGCAGACAGAAATGTCCTGCTGAAGGCAGTCTGAATACAGACCAAATGCAAGGCTCAGGACTTCATCCGGAACAAAGGAAGTGGACTTTTCCGGTCTGAATACACTCTAAAAATGTGTCAAATTGGGCGTTAGTTTTCCATGAAACTGTCAGAAAATGATGACATTTGTGCCACTTTGGACCAAACGAGACTTTTACTGGTCAACAAATCTGCGTTGCCGTTGTAGCGATGAATATTTTTCTTTGTTGTTTTCATCCTATCTGATCTTAAAAATGGATTTTGGAACTTTATTGTGATCATAATAGTATTATCAATGGTATTCACAGGATTTTCCTTCGTCCTCTCTCTAATGGTTTGAACCATAATAATAACAGATGCATTTCCAGTAAGGGTTTCAGGCATACGTTCTCAAATGGTGCTCCTTAGAATATTATTACACTACCAACTTGGCCTCTTCTCTCATTAAAATAGGACTTGTATGACTTGATGGACTTGATGTCGTTGTTGACTCATTCTGATGGCTCATGCTATTGTCCAATCATGTTGGATGCAGTTGTGACAACACAATATTTTCACTTTGAAGGTTGGAGGTATACCATTAACATTGTGTTTCTTTATGGCTCAACCGTCATAACAGCTGCATAACCACAGTGTTTCCGTCCTATTCTAAGGCTGAACAGTGTTAGTTATCCTTACATCCCAAAGTTCCTTGTTGTTCTAAACTTTGGAGCCATAATAATAATTGTAATTCAGTTCTTACCAGCTTGTTCCCGTCATGACATCCTGAGTATGTTTCTTCTAGAAACATTGGACTGCTTTCTGCAGGTTTGGTCTTCAAGAATGAGAAGTGTGGAAGTCTTATAGATTTTTTTCCTTCACGACTTTCTGGGTTTGTAAGGAGATGTAAGAAATTCACGGAGGAGTTGTGAAAGCGGCAGAGCAGCTGCAGGGGAACAAACAGGTAGAGCGAGGTGCATGTTTGAGTGTGGGGCGTGGGGGGCAGATAGAGCGATGCTGGAACTTGTTCATGGAAAGTCCTCTGAGCTCTGCCTCTGCCCTGAAGCCTGGTTCCTCCTCAGCAGTTGGAAACTGCCTGACCTTCCCGCAGATCCACGCACGCTTCACGTGCACTTCACATATGACCTCACCCCTCCGTGTCAGAAGCCGTGTAGTTGCTCGGGCTCGGTCGCTCTAACAGGTGGGAGAGTCCAGCGTGTGTGCAGACACCGCTGACTGGGTGATGTCAACACAAATCTCTTACATCAGAGCACGCCGCCTCAGGACAAACCTGCATTTCTCCTCCATCTTTCTTTTCGTTTTTCATTCCCTCCTCTCCTTCCCTTTGCTTTACAACATCCTTTTGTAGCGGGGAGGGGGTCAGGACAGGACAGGCAGCGCACAGGCAGGGTGGTGGTGCTGCTCTGCAGCATAAAAGATGGCACAATGTGAATTTGCAGGTCTATGTGGAAGCATGGCCGTCTGTCCGGCCTCCAATGAGACCTGGAGGAACCGCAGAAGTTCTGAATCTGACCAAAACCGTGGGTTTGATTTCTGCTCCCGCTCATGACACAGTGATGTCAGCGGTCAGACAGAATGGTGGTTTTCCCTCGTGTCTTCGGCCATCCTGACTCTACTCTATAGAGGGTCGAGCTCCTGCGGTGACGGTAAGATTTTTTGTGTTTACGTACAAACACCAGTGTGCCGCAGCGGACGCTTCTTCTGGATCTGTAGCTACGTTCACATCAGGCATGTGCGGGTTCTTGAACGCACGTTTAGGCATTCATGGTGTTCACACTGGACAAGCAGGGGAGGGGCTTCTTCTTCTTTTCCTACTGCTTCCCAGCGCATGTGCGCCGCCTACAGTTGGAAGAGTCTTGATGTGAAATGTCAAAGCGGTGCAACTCTTCCTCCAGGTTTCTTCTTTCTCAGCTCTATTCTGACATATGAAAGACCGGCCGGCACAAACCGCTAAATTTCTCCTTCTCCATCATTTTCAAATGGTTGGGACTTTGTGAATAAAAAGAGACGCTGCGTCACAACCCAATCTGAGGCCCTGATTGGTCAAACTTAGAACTTTTGTAATTAGATCCCAAAACGGTTGTAGAGACTTGTGTAAAAATGTAAGTTTTGGACGAGAAGCGCGTGCTTACCTTGACTTTTCATTGGAGGTGGTAGTTGAAGGCTGAGGGCGCTGTAAACGCCACTTTATTGTTGTTTGTTTAGAAAATCCCGTTCGGCGCTGCACACTCAGCTCCTTCCAGTCGTGCTTTTCTTCTGTTGCTCTTAGCTGCGACAGATCCACGGCCTTCTTAGCGGACAATGGGCTCTCAGGCCGTTGACCCGGGCGGCGTGCGCTTTAGCCCTGTGCAGTCATTGGGGATCAGGTGAGCCTCATGTCTGTTCTCAGTCTGAAGCCTCTTTCACGTTTCATACAGTTTCTTAAGCTTGCTTTCATATGTGGCGCTGGATCCTGCTGATCCACGTCATGTTGTTAGAGTGCTGCCTGTGTGTGTGTGTGTGTATGTGTGTGTGTGCGTGCATGGGTGGGTGTGTCTGTGCACAGGCATGCATGCATTTGGAGATGCTTCAGGGCTTCCCAGAAAATCCTCGGCTGTTCACTGAAAACCTGAGCTTCTTGTGGCGTGACGAGCCGGCCAGACGCTACTCCAGAGTTGCTCTCTCACATGTCGGCGTCGCGGCCGCCCCAGAGCAGGTTTCCACACACCTGTGCAAATCCAATGCGCCTTTTTTCATGCCATTGGGGGGGTTGTTGTTGTGTTGTAACTCACACAACGTGGAACAACTGTTGAACAACAGTGAACATTTCGGCGCGGCAGCATGTGAGAGCATGCAGCACGCCGTGTTCTGACTGTACGCATGCATGTAGGGCCTGCACTGGAGCGTGCTCAGATTCTGCATAACCGCCTGGCGTGATGTCACGTTTGGACTGATCCACAACCATCCAAAATGCATCAGAAAAGACAAAGTGAGTTCACTTTTCCATCACACTGTTGAGTCTTCTGTATGAGGAAGAGCTGATGAAAAACTCTGTTGACTCAGCAGAGGAGGCGGAGCCTGACAGCTTCTTCGCGCTCTTCACTTCAGGAACACGCTGACATGGCGTTTAATCTGAGTGAAGTTGCAAAATTTAGCTTCAAAATGAAATATTTTCTTTCCTCTGCAAGTGGGATAAAGAGGTCTAAATTCTGCCCTTTAAAAGCAGAAACCCCATTTAGAAAAGCAAAATGAGGCGAAGATGTTGTTTGTGATGCTTGTTAGGAAAAAACGCTTCAGACTTGAGCCAAAGTATGAAATAATTAGCTATAAAGCAAATTTGGAGATGGCTAAATGAGCATATAAACATCAAAATGCTGAACAGCTTCATTCATGTGTCAAACTGTCAAAATGGGCATTTTGGGGTCAAAGGATGACGGAGGGCACGTTCACACTGAGCTGTTTGGTCCAGAGCTGGCGTCCTATCATGCAGGATCCTTTTGGCAGCAGTGAAAGCTCATCAGAACTCCACTTTGGATCAAACAAGAGAACTCTTCAGTGTGTTTAACACCAGAGTTTGAGCTCCAGTCTTTACATTCTTTTGAGCTCAGTGAACATCATTGCGGTGGATTCTGAGGTGAAGAAAGGCTTCAGGTGAACATTTTCTTACTACGGGTTTACCTAGTCGTCTACCATCTTAAGCTTCATGTTGATCTGTACCTCATATGGTAGGTAGTGCTGGGTGGATCAAATCGATTCTGGAAATTTACTGGTGATACCCAGCCCGACCGTATAGGTTTACCCATTTTTACCTGCAGACAGCTTTAGAATGAAGCTTTACATTTGAAATCTGCACCTCTGGATGAAACATCCATCCGCGCACCAGCGCATGCTTTGTCAGATTCAGGTTCTGTCTGCCCGGCTTTCATCGTCTAATGTAGCTGCATAGTTGGGAGGCATGCATTGGTGCATGCATGCGTGGGTGCATGTGCGTGCAGCAGATGCACACAGTGAATGCGAATCAGTGCGAGGAACCTTTGTGTTTCCAACTGTGTGCGCATGCGCCCGGTGCACAGCTGTGCACGCGCAGGAACCAGGACTTTGGTGAGATCGGGCAGGTGCTGTTTTTCGTTTTGCCCAGGCTTTTCTCTCCGGAAAGCGGCGTGCTACCCAGCAGCCTTTGTTACTGGCGGTAGAGCTGGATAGTGCAGCTCATTGTGGCGTGATGGGAGGCAGTGAAGGGGGGGGCATTAGGCCGTAAACACAGCCCTGTAGCGCCTGGGGGTCGTGAAGAGGTGATGCCTCACTCTGCTCTGTTTTCCTGGTTCTGACCACACCGCTCCATCCCTCACAGTCTGTTAGCTTATTAACGGTCACAGCAAGAGTGTCTGGTTTGCAGACCAGAGCCCTCTCACCCCCACCCCACTCTCCAACTCCTTCTTCTTCTCCATCCCTCCGTTGCCCCGGCTGCTATTATGAGAGCATTTTATCCTTTGTTCCAGCCCCATGGTGCATCTGGCCTCAGATATGGGGACGGCAGGGACAGGAAAGCAGCATGAGATTTGAAGGAAGAAGTGTGTGCGTGGTGGGGAGATTTGGGAGGTGGGCTGCCAGTTTCCAACACGTGGGGAAGGAATGATAAGGTAGAGAGAGCAGGAGAAGGAAACCGATAAGAGGAGGCGGCCTTTCTGCAATTTAAAAAAAACTGTTCTGGTGTCCAAATATCCCGGCGCCGCCCGCCTTTCTGCTCTTCAGGAATCAGAACTTTGTTCAGACGTTTTGTAGATGTTCATTTAGCAGTGAAGAGATCGCAGTTTTCTCCAGACGTTTGTCTACATTTTTTTGTGTTTTGTGATTTTGGGAACATCTGTGCAGTTTAGTGTAGATTCTTTAGCTTCGTTTTCTAACTTTGCTCCTTTCTGGAGGCAGAAGAACAACCGTTTTGGCATAAACCCAAATAACCGTCCATATCCCATTTGATACATGCATCTCTGAGACTCCTATCTCCTTAGCATGATCCAAACTTTCCTTAAAAAGCCAATTTAATAGAATCTGGTCCTGTTTTCTGCCCTGCAGTTCATCATAATTCCACTAGGGGCAGTAGCAGGGCCTTTTCCGCTCACTTTAAAATGGCTGATTCCATGACATTTCAAAAACACTTTAGGCGGGAAAAGTTGTGCGAATTTGTATAACTTCCTGGTGAGAATAACTCATCTATTGGTATTTTTTCTGGTCTGAGCTGGAATCTGAATCAGAACGATACGGCTGGATAGATCTGATTTCGATCACTGTTTTTATTATTCTACGGTCTGCTAGATCAGTGACGCATTCTCATGTTACCATTACAACGGGCTGCATTATGTATGAAATAGTCCGTTTTTTGTGAAAAAGTGATCTAAACCTAAAGAATAACAAGGATAAAGTTCTAAAAATCAATACAATTTTTATTTCTTTTGTAAGTCACCATGCAAGATAATGTCTGCACTATCAGATATAATTATCAGGATAAGTAACGCACTCCGTGGAAGTCTGAACCCTCCAACACAAGCGGAAGACGGTCGCTTCTGACGTGCAATCTGCATTATTAAATATGACCGTGTTAATTTTTTCGCGTGTATTAACACGTTAACATTGACATCCCAAATTTTTACATCTTAAACTAAGGTTGTTGTGAACAAAACTTACCTAAACACCAACTTATCATTGCTGATACTATCTTTACTCCATTGAAAAATAATATTGAATTTTTTTGTGGATTTTTTATTGTAAGTATAAGAACATTAAGGTCATTGAAAAGAGTTTTTGAATAACTTTTGAATAACAACTTTAGTTTTTTAAATGTTGGATTTTTTCTAAATTTTTAGAACTTGTTTGCCATATTTTAACTCTTTTTTTCTTTTACTGTTCTCTAATACTCTGTCATAGTTGGAAAAACATCCTCCATTCTGCAGAACAGAATTTTCTCTCACTTCCTTGATGTAGTGGGCTTTACAGAGTAACGATGGACTCCAGGTCTTAAGCTTTTTCTGTTCAGCCCTCCATGTCTTGTTCCAGTTAAATACCCCAGCTTCGGCGTCCTTCACCGCTTTGCGGGGCAGATATTAATAGGACGAAGAGAGAACAGGGACAGAAAGACACAGCGAAGAGGAGGAGAGGTCAACAGTTGGCCGGCGCTAGCCTCCAGATGACCTTCAGCAAAGGGTTCAGGAGCAGAGAGGAGCCAAAGGAATGCTCGGGCCTCCTCTGCCCTCACTCCCCCCCAGCAGCAGAACAGGGTAACATGGGAGGGGAGGAAGAGAGTGATAAAAATGCAGACGTTCTCTCATTTGATGGTGCTCTGCCATGTCAGTGCATTCCTCCATCAGAAAATGTCCGTTTTTTGTAACAGAATCAAACTGGAGCAGTGCCGACTTTGAGGGATGAAAGTCCAAACGAAGCTCTGGGTCTCCGTTAGGCAGATGCAGCGTGAACCCCCTCCTGCCCCCACCTTTGAACTCTTTAAATGCTCCCACTTCCAAACTCCAGCAGCACCATTGTTCCCTTTAAGGCCGGGGACGCTTGGCTTTCACAGCAGAAACAGAAGTGTCCGGTGGGGCAACAGCAGGAACACATAAATCAAGGCCGGAGCCCCAAGAGGCCGAAGGGTCATTTCAAAGGGGGTTAGAGCTGAACAAGGCCAGAGCGCTGCCTGCCAGAGTGTGCACGAGCGTGCACGAAAGCTCCTCGCTCCTAATCTAAGATGTTTGAAGACCCACTCCGATGAAAATCCTGTTTCTGGTGTTTTGACGTGTTTTCGCATTTATAAAGAACCTTAAGTTAAAATGCATTTCTAACTCGTTCTTCTCTTAAATCATTGTGAATCAGGAGCAGATGAAAAATGCCATTTGAAAAAGATCACCGTTGTGACATAGAAATTACGATGGGCGGGGCCACAAGCTCCCTGCTCCGCCCCGTTCGGATTAATCCACCTGCAGACAGACGGCTCCATGAACGTCCTTGTTTTCCTGGTCTGAGCTGGAATCTGGATCAGAACTGGACGGCTGGACAGCTCTGATATTGGTCACTGTTTTTATTATTCTGGGACTGTTAGGTTGGGGGAGTGAGGGGCTGTAAGCTAGCAGGAGAGAATGAAAACTAATGGGTGACCAAAAGTGAAGACCGGCTTACCCCAGAAAGGTTCTAATGAACTCCTTCCGCTCTGCAGAAACTATGTCCTAAAAATGACAGGTTTTTGATTGGGTTTTTGACTAAAAACGCTTTGGAAGCAGATCAGAGGATGATGGGAGTGGCACTTTAAACAGTCACTGCCTTTTCGGAGGTGGAACATCTGCAACAAAGTGTGACGGAGTTGTTCAGAGCTGCCCCCCCACAAAGACCTCAGTGTTTGACCTAAAGCAGGTTCACACAAGTCACTCCGAGCCGACCGCTGTAGAGCTGTTTACAGGAGACTTTCACCGCAGCTTTAGCGGGGGGGGGACAGTGATTGCTCCATATTACTGTTATGTTTGGCCAAGAGATGTGTTTGGATCATTGACTGTATAAGAGAACTGGACTGAGTGACCTGGCGTTCCAAACAGGAAGTACCTGCTGGTTCCAAGAAGCCAAAACCCCACAGACTTCTCTAGAGAAATGAACAGCTGTTACTCAGTCATGCTATTGGTCAGAATAAGCATTCTGCTCTGATGCTTTTGAAACATTTCTTCAAAATCTTCTTTAAAATTATATTTTTTCTCTCGTTATACACTGACCAATCAGATGCCTCAATAACAGTACGTGGTTTCCCTTCAAACATTTAAGACATTTAATGGACAGATTCTCTACAGCCCTGTTTCACGTGGGAGGGGTGTGCACTTCCAACAAGCTCACTTCTGATTGGTGCGAGTGGTTGCCATAGAAATAACTCAGACCAACTCGGACCGATCACTCCTTACTGATGATGTCTGGTTCCAAAATGGTGGCGTCCGTATAACAAAGAAATGGCGTCAGAACTGCTGTGATTTCAATGGAACCAGAGGTTTGTTTGTTTTGTATGGATGACATCACACTGACTCCGCCCAGAACTCCCTCAACAGTCAATGGTGTGAATTTGGCTGAAGGAGGGGGCGGGGTTGTTTCTGTGCCGGAGGCCAAATATTTTCAGTGATTACTCAGCATTTCTTGTTTTTGTTCTGCCCCCCCAGGTTCATTAACGCCAGGAGGAGGATAGTTCAGCCCATGATCGACCAGTCCAACCGAGCAGGCAAGTCTCCTATTGTTACTGTTTTCAAGTCGCGCAGGCGAAAGCCGTCCTCTTTCCATGCTCCCGGAGGCCCCCCCACTGGTAAATAGAGGAATGTCAGACTTGTCCAGACACCCCCCTCCCACTCAAAACGTTGCCACATTAACATGAATTCAGTTTTTGAAGTGGAAGAACCGCCTGAATTTGACTAAACCATGAGTGGATTTTTGGCTGATCCCCCCCGAACACAAATACACACACCACCCTCCCTCCTCCTGGTGCATGGCTTGGTTTGGCCTGTCGTAAACTTTATTACCTGTAATAGGGGTCAGAGGTCAGAGTGGCATTAGGGGGCGCAGTAAAGTTCAAAGGCATTCAGCCGGGCTGAGGTCCTGCTTTTGCTTGACCGGCCCCCGAGCCGCCTAAACGGGAGGTAAGTGGTTTTGTATGAGAGCAGAACAATGGACGGGGGGGCACGGCGGGGGAGAGGCACGGTCAGGTTTCACTCCTGCTCGCTGCTAAAGTTTGGGCTGCATTTGTGAGATAAAGCTCTTTTTCTGCAGGAACGAGCAGCGGCGATCTGCTTTGTTCAGGGGTTCGAACCTGTGATGTTACTGCTGTGCACAAGCGTGTCAGCAGACTGAAGCCTGGAATGGTCTCGCTTTTATAAACTTCACCAAAATTGGTATTTTACCTCAGTGTTTTGACTAGCTAATCCATGGTACATTTACTTGCTCGTAAAAAGCTGGGCCGTTTAAGCATCAGCCAATGCTCCGCTGAAAAACTGCAGGGAAACAAAACCTGGTTTGCATTTCTTTTATTGTTCTCTGGTAAGATGTTTTTCTCAGAATAAAGTATATTTCTCATCAAAAACACAGATTTACAACTTTAAAAAATCAGCCGTCTTTAACCTCCATTTTTGAAAAGTTAATTTTCTTCAATTTGATGAGAAACTAATCAGATTATTGTTTACTAATGATGTTAAAACAAATGTTTTCAAACTTCAAAACCCAGATGTCCTAGGTTTTGGGCAATACTTGAATGTAGCATGGATTTGGGTTGATGAAGCTGATGAAGAAAATCCGTTTTTATGACTGATAATTCTTTCAATACTTTTTAAATTTGTTTTAAAGACTGTTTCGCACAATGAAAAACGTCAATATAAATGTTTTATCATCTAAATCAAGGACCTTCTATGATCATAACTGTTATTATTAGGAAAAGAGTTGGAGAACAATCAGAGCCTCTTATGTAGAGCTCAGTGGAACTCCAGATCTAAAATCAACAAACGTGAGTCTGGAAGCAAATCTCAATCATTTCTGCTTTTATTTTGGAATTTTTAAACAAAGTTTTAACTAATTTTTAACAAAGTCCGGGGAAACTTTGTGCACCCCAGGTAAAAATGTTCTAATATTGTGCATAAAGAACCCAAAGAAAGATTGAAAAATCTCCTAAAGGCATCAGTTTACAGATGAGACATTCTTGTAATACGTTAAAAAATGAGGCTTCATTTCCATCATTTACCCTTTAAAATAACAGAAAACAAAATAACGGTGTGTGCAAAAGTTTGGGCACCCTGCAGAGTTAGTACCTTGTACTGCCCCCCCTTCGTAAGTATCACAGCTTGTAAAGGCTTTTTGTATCAGCCAAGAGTCTCTCAGTTCTTGTTTGAGGTTTCTTCATCCATTCTTCTTTCCAAAAGTCTTCCAGTTCTTTGAGATTCCTGGGATGTCTGTTCCACTCTGCTCTTTTCAGGTCTATCCATAGATTTTCAATGATGTTGAGGTCAGGTGATTGGAAAGGTCACTGTAAAACCTTCAGTTTCTGTCTCTTAATGTAAGACAGTGTGGATCTGGAGGTGTGTTTAGAATCATTATCATTTGGAGAAGCCATCCTCTCTTCAACTTCAACTTTTTCATAGACAACATCAAGTTAGTGTCCAAAATTTGCTGAAATTTGGTGGAATCGATTCTTCTTCTACTGGTGAAATGTTTCCTGTGCTGCTGGCTGCAATCCAAGCCCAAATCATGATTGATCCACCTCCATGCTTAACAGTTGGACAGAGGTTCTTTTCATGAAACTCTGGACCCTTTCTTCTCCAAACGGACCTTTGCTCATTGCAGCCAAAAAGTTCCATTTGAACCTGGTGGCTACCATGACATTCTGAACAGATATCAGCATCTGAAAAGGCTTTGCTATCTCCTTAGAGCTTCTCCTGCTTTGTGAGCATCAACTATTTTCAGTTTCATTGTTCTGGACAACTGCTGGAAGAACCCATGATGCTGATTGTTGGAGCGAGGTCACATGATCAGATTATTTACAATTTTTCAGACTGAAATCACCTGGTCTTTGCAAACCATGATTGTGAACAATCCATGACACTGTCAGGACTCAGCTTTTCTAAAGGGGGCGGAGCATACTATAAATTCTGAAGGGTGCCCAAACTTTCAATCCCCACATTAGACATGCCACCAGTTTCAGGTTTGTTTGTTTGTGTGTCATTTGTTAGTTTCCAGAACGATCTCTTGGTTTGAACAAGAAAAAGTTTCTGTTGTTGAAATGATGAAGAGGTTCAATGTCCTTCTTAGTAAATGTATTCCATCAGAAATATTCCGGAGTGTTTTCCATCATCAGTCTGATCCCTCCTGCATTAACAGCGCCGGCTCCTAGCGGAGCGTCATACGGCGTTGCGTGCAGCATCCAGCAGATGATCTCGCTCCAGCCGCTGAGCCTTAATTAAAGCACTAATTGACCATCCCACTCCCCTCCCTCCAATCCCTCTATCCCCACCCCTCCTTGTTTTCTCCAGTAAGTCAAGGAGCTCCCTACAATCCAGATGGTCAGCCGATGGGGGGCTTTGTCATGGATGGCCAGCAGCACATGGGAATCAGACCACCTGGTAAGGCTTCCTCTGCTTCTGTCCTTCTTCCAAAGGTATGGATGCTTCTTGTTGCACCATACTTCCTTCTCACAAACGTTTATGGGATGTCTGTGCAGCTCGTACCCCCCATAACCACTGCCTCTCACTCTCAGCCCCACACTCACCCCATCAGCTCTAATCCCAGAATTTGTCCTTAAGCTCTTCAGTTAGCAGGTTTGGATACGCCGCCCCCCCACCCCCATGGACCCACAGAGCTCTTCTTCAAATGATCTCCACAGAGGACCCACCCCCCACCCAAGTTAGATCCTAACAAGGCATAACTTTGTGTTTCCCAGGGCCGATGGGTGCAATGGGCATGAACATGGGCATGGAAGGTCAGTGGCACTACATGTAGCCCCTGCCTCCCCGTCCAACCAATCACGACCTGAATGGGGAGGTAAGTACAACATTGAGGTGACTCATGTGACTGGTCTGATTGTTTTATAAAGAGCTTCCAAAACTGCAGAAAAAATTTTTGGGGAACAAAAGGCTTTCCTCATCAAAGGATCTGGAAAACCTTTATTTTTCTTTGAGTCTAAATGGGTTCAGATCCAAACCAGATACTGCTCCTTAATGGTTTTCCTGGATCCGCCACCCTCAGTTCCCCAGAAAAAAAACCTTTGATCAGCTTTTTTACTCCTTTCTGTTTGTGTGTCGCTGTGTCACTTTTTTCCAAAAAAAGGAACAGGAGCAGAAACCATAACGCTTTAAGCCTGTTGGGGCTGTTGGGTTTTGGGTTGTTTCGTTTGGGGGCTGTTGGGTTTT